>CABFOW010000035.1:51473-86374 GCA_902141385.1 Timema californicum | reverse complement strand
CCCTCCCCCCCGCATTATTATTTTCAACACACATATTGAAGAATCATCATAGACTCTACCACAAAATATTAGTGACTATCGACATTTTTATGGGGAATAAATTAAATTTAAAAAAATAAAATATAGCCTATGTTACTCGCTGATAATGTAGCTTTATATTGGTGAAAGAATTTTTAAAATCGGATCAGTAGTTTTTGAGTTTATCCATTACAAACAAAAAAACAAATCTTTCCTCTTTATAATATTAGTGTAGAAGAAGATACGTTTAGTTTGATTTTCTTCACAAAAGTTCTTGAATATTTGTCATTGGTATTTAGTTTTGATATAAACTTTTTAAATAAAGATAAAATGTCTTGCCGAATTTCCACGATGCCCAGCCATGAGCAATATTCAAGAAATGAAGCGATTACTGTGTGCAGAAAATCAAACTAGACGCATCTACTGAAGCAATGTTTTATTTATTAATAGTATTTTTTGCTATACAAACTGCAAACATACTGAACTTAACGCGCGTTCCCTTCCATCCCACTTTAAAACTTCTTAGAATTAAAGAGTTGGGTTGTATAGGTAAATTAATATCATGTTCGGCGTGGTCTAATATTTTAGTAAGTAAAAAATACCACTTGAAGGCCTAATTTCCATAATATATAGTAAAATAATATATATTTCCATTCATTACTAAATAATTCTGGTTCTTTATTATATATGGCAACCAGTTAAACTTACTAACTTTTTTTTTTAGCTCAGAGTGCTGAGAGATTAATTTAATTTTCAAAATGTATTGATACCCGTCTAGGTTATCCGCGTACTTACAATAATGGTATCGGAAAAGTTTGTTAGAGCCCAGACAGAAACGTTCCTTATTGCTTAAATATTGTAGCAGAGGATTATTAACAACTAATATAGTTTAGCTTTGTAGTTTTAATAAGAAATATATCACTTTACTTAAATCCCAACATTGTTTTAATCAGCACTTGTTTTAATCAGCACTTGCATTAGGTAGCATTTGACGGGTGACGTCATTTAATTGTGTGACGCGCTTCATTGAGATAAATGTGTCGGGATCTCGGCGATTTGTCTTTTTCGCAGCATTTTGTGGTCGTAACCCCCCAGCCCCCCCACTCCAACCCCGCGTAATTTCCTCTAGTAAGTGCAGGGACGCCCAGAGGACTTAGCGGGACCTAGACCAATTACGTTTGAGGAGGGGGGCTTCTGCACAAAAGAATGAACTTATTTGGTGTTTTGTTAGAGTTTTTATCAACCTAGTATGAAAATTATGTACTACGTGAGAAGTTACATTATTGTTATCAATGCTCACAACTTTTAAAAAAGCTTGATTTGGAAAATCAGCATAAAACAACAACCAAACGTTGCCTATGCAAATGAATTGTGTCTGCTAAAGACATGTTGATTTAATAGATACATGTTTGGGCTGTTGAGGAGAATGGGATGGATGGGGGGTGGGGGGGGGGAGAACCTGAGACTAGCTCGATGAATCCCGCTCTTCCCCCCACCACTATCTGGGCGGCCTTGTGTGTATGACGCGTGTGTCACTCAACTGTACCATTCATGTATGGAACCAAATACTAGAGGCAAGTAGTTCTCAAAGGTGTGCCGCAAAATTCGGGATGTTATGTTATTGTTGTTTCAAAATATATATTCAAAGTAGTTTCATTCAATATTAATTTTTAGAAAGAAATAAGATAAAAATGTCGGAGAGCTTTAATATATTTATTTTCCAGAAAATGTAATGCTTTACAGTATCAGATTTGAGTAATTAATAATAATATTGTCGTTTCTTAAACAAAAGTTCAATTATTGTCGAAAAGAGGACACACAATCCCACACTTCTTGTTCAACTGAGATAAGTTTTTCTGTGCATGCACCCGCCTCGGTGGCGTAGTTAGCTAACGCGCTAATCATGTTGAGCTCGACTGCCAAGGACGGGGAGATCGAGGTTCGAATCTCGGTTGGATGAACTGGAGGTGGTTTTTCCTAAATGGTTTTCCACTCTCTCTCCACCCAAATGCGGGTTCACTTCCTCTAAAATTCAACGTTCCCAATTCCTAATCCATTAGCGTAATTAGTACTTAGGCGTATAACCCGTACGGGTAGTAAGACGCGGTGATAAATTAAATTAATTAATTAATTCTGTGCATGCACATGTCCGAGTCTAGCGTAGGGTTACCAACTTGCACGTTCATTGTGTCTAGAGGCCTCATAGCAAATAATAGTGTGCCGTAAACAAAAAAAGGTTTGATAAGCAGTGCACTAGAGCCTATTGTCCTTGTCGCTGATCGACCCGGTTAATCTAACGCTTTCAAGTCAGTTCCTGGTGCAGGTGCGCTGCAACACGTGTTGTGAATATCCCAAGAGGCGGAGGGAGGACATGTGCAGGTAATGTACAGAGGTTGGTTGTAACTTCTCATCCACAGAGCAACGATAATCTCCGACTCCCCGGGGACCTAGCTCGTGCTAGTGCTAATGTAGAGGTAAAGGTGACTCTTGTAGCCATGATGAAAGGAAGAATGGCGGGATCATAGCATGCTTTTGTGACGTACCTCTGTAACGTCTCCTTGTCAGATATTTAAGATTATTAACATGGGCAATTATTATAAAATAATGGAAATTTAAAAAAAATAAGGAAAGTTAAACTAACCAACCAAAAATGTAGTGAATAAGCCTTACCTAGGAAAAGAAGGCCAAATATGGGAAGAATCCAATGCACAAATGTGACATCTTCCTTCTGGATTATAAAGTGGAAAGTCCCTTACTCTATATCATTAGGAACTCGCAAGTTCACTGCCAAACTTACAAAAATACACCACCTATTAGAAAGTCCCAAACACATTTAAACACAAACATATATTCTGGCATTATTGCCTTTATCAAAAATTCTAAAACGGAGTAGGCTAGTGTTTTTCTTCTTTGATTCCCTCTAGTTTTTGAAGACAATAATGCGGAACTCTAAAAACTATGTTTTTGTCTAAATGAGTTGTGACGTTATACTGGAGAAGCAATAAGAGACATTATTTAAAAAACCGTTTTAAATGCCTACTTTTGTATACCACGCTTGTATAATTTGAATTTAGTTGAAAAATAATACCTGTACACGGGAATCAAACCAAATCCAACATTCATTTTAAAACTTGAATAAAATTATCCAGTGTGCGCGGCTAGATTTGCACAATAAAATAATTTAAATTCAATAATATAAAATTATATATGAGGGTGTGGGACCAAAAACATGATAAGTAGTTTTATGAAAATACGTGCTAGCAGTGATTTCTGGTGGCTTACCTCTTGAACTAAAACTTGTTTTTATAGCCAGTCAAGACCTTGAAGATAGCTAGTATTGACGAATATTTTTATAGCTAGATATACAGAAGTGTAAATAATGAATACATCCCATCTAAATCTACGATGGATATCAATAATTTATGAAAAAAAAAGTAACGCTAGTTGTTAGTATTGTTGTTGCTTGGAAGTAGATGACACCTCGACTTTCATGTTTCACAGATTAACGAAATGGGTGTTTAAAAATAATATTTGATTAAAATATAAAAGCTTTTATGTCCCCGCGTGACAAGGCCTGTTCTTAAATATTTACAGCTACTTCATTAAGCACCACCTCGAGAGAGCCACGGCGCCATTAACTATTTCACACAAAACGTCCCTAAAACCGAAATAACGCGACACAGAGAGGGAAGGAAAAAAAACATACTCTCATTTCCATATAAATCGCTTCATTATGGTGACCTTGATTTACATCACTTTATGGTGACGTTACTGTCGGATTTTATCGACACTAGCTAATTATACGATTCCGGTCCAAAGGTAATGTAATGGTTCCATCAGTTCTGCAATCTATCTATCAACTGTTCTTAATAGCTAATCAACGAGGCCACAATATTTTAGATTATAAAAAAATCCTGACTGTTTCCTCATCCAAACATCCCGATTTTTCTAACTTGAGCCCATATACAAGTTGATGAGGATTTAAAAAAAATATCTAAATACTTGATTTGTTAGTAGGAATTATTTTTATAATGCAGTCAAGAGTGATTAAATATAAACTTAATTACAAATACTGTTTAACGGTGATGCAACAAATAGCCTACATTATATTTTCTGCTCCAAAAAGTAAACTCATTTTACCTGATTACAAAATTCTCAATTTTTTCTGACAAATTTAAATTTACTATATTTTCAGGTTTTCTTTCTTATTCCTGGATTTGGTAATACTGATTATATAACCCCATAGTCTGGTGGATTAGCCTTAATTTGACTCGAAATTTGATACGACTGAGTGGTTTAGTGAATTGCCCAGGCACGTGACATATTCCCGGCCCCCCACTTGAAAGATAATATTCAGTTTTCAAATAATTTTCCATATTTTCTTGGTATGATGAAGTATATCCGAATCAGCATACGGAAAGTTTTTCCTGACAACCCCAAAAAACTGATTAATTTACTTCCGCCATACCCGCCTCGGTGGCGTAGCTAGCTAGCTAGCGCGCTAGTTTCGTGTTGATCTGTACTTCCGAGGACGGGGAGATAGAGGTTCAAATCTCGCTCGGGTGAACTGGAGGGTAGTCTTTCCTAAAAGGTGTTCCACTTTCCCTACATGCAAATGCGGGTTCACTTCTTTTAAATGCAACCTTCCTAATTCCTAGCCCATTAGCGTAATTAGTACTTAAGCGTATAACCCGAACGGGTAGTAAGACGCGGTGCTTAGTATACTTCCACCATGTAATGTGTTTTATATCTGTCGGCCTTAAAATATGGTGTCTATTTTGACATAACGTAAATGGTGAATTTTCTTCAATGTTGGAAACTATTACTTTTTTTCACATTTCCTAGAAGGTTGTTCTATTGTGATTTGAATATGGTTTCTTTAGAGTGCTCGTTTTTAATACTTACAAATACGCTAACAACTATTAAAACTAGTTTTACTTTAGAATTGTAAAATTGATGGACAAGATACATTAAATCACTAAACTAATACAATTAATGTTTCGTGAGATTTCCCTACCGGCTATTGAATGGGAAATTAGCTTTGGTTTTGAGAAGTGCCAATTGGTTCTAATCTTCTGACGTTTCGACTAGCGTTGTAGTAGCCATCTTATGATAAGTATATGCTGGTGGTAGTAAGATAGCTCCTTTTATTGGGGATCCTCTTAATAATCACTTAAATTCGGAGAGAAATCAAAATTAATGTTCCTAACTTTATCACATAAGATATAGCTATCCGAAACAAAACTAGGTATCCATCTTAAAAATAATAATAGTTGAGTTACTCCATTTACCATGAAAGGTGTAGTCTTACCTCGATTAATTTAACTATGGCTTTAGCTTATATGTTGTACTATTGTAAAACCAAGCAGAGTATATTTCCATTCGATGCCAGTAAATTTTCGATGTAAGTTATGTGAAAACGTGAAAAAACAAAGGAACAGTAATGGTAACCCATAGCTGCAGTAAAATGAATAGGGACAAGATTATGGGAAACTACAATTGTATTATTATTATTATTATTTGCACCGCGTCTTACTATCCGTTCGGGTTATACGCACTTGCGCTAATGTGTTAAGGTAGGGTGATTGTGAGATGAAATGAAGGACCTACAGTTTAACGTGGAATCCGAACCACGGTGGAAACTACATTGTAAATAAACCACCTCATTTGCGGTCAGTCTGCATCGAACCTTGGCATCCATAGTCAGAATCAGGCACAACGGACACTCGCTTGGTCCTAACATTGAATTTTGTAGAAAATATGCATGGATATAAATTATATATAAATAAAAATAAACTAATAGTAGGGACATAATTATCTAAAAAAGTATTATCAAAAAATAGCGAAGCAATTATTTTGTTATTATTATTATTATTATTATTATTAGCACCGCGTCTTACTACCCGTTCGGGTTATACGCACTTACGCTAATGTGTAGTGGTAGGGTGATTGTGAGATGAAATGGAGGACCTACAGTTTAACGTGGAATCCGAACCACGGTGGAGGCCTGGCATTCCTCATATAATTCTTTTGTTTGTATTTTATGTGTTACCTCTCTTTTTCGCTTACCGGATATTAACAATAATGAGGTAGGGATGAATAAGGTAAAATTTAGAATAATTTGACTCACAATTGCGTAGAGGAAGGGTGAAAGGTTATTTAGGAAAAAAAATAGCTTAGTACAGACAGCTGTAATTCAAATCCCCTACAAACCAAACAAGCGGAGCCTGAAGAATTTGTCCGCGTACCTACCAGAATAAATAAGACTTCAAATTATGGTCATTTTTTAATATATAGTCTGCATAGCCTTATTATAAATTTGAAAAGAATTCGAATTATTGTATCCATTTATACAACAAAATAAATTATTGTACTGAATTAATTGGTGACATGCGTTGATTGAAAAGATTTAAAAAATAATAACCACATAATTTACAGTTGGTGACCTGGTGGTCTAGGGGTAAGGTGTCAGACTTCTGTGCTTGGGGTACGGGGTTCAATCCTCGATCCCGGCACAGATTTATCTGATTGTCAAACCCTTCCTTTCACCTATGACAAGACGTGTATTAATCACAACTTGTGAATGTGGGGAATGCCAAGCCTCCACCGTGGTTCGGATCCCACGTTAAACTGTATGTAGGTCCTCCATTTCATCTCACAATCACCCTACCATTACATATTAGCGTAAGTGCGTATAGCCCGAACGGGTAGTAAGACATAGTGCTAATAATAATAATATTAATTATTTTTTACATTTACCACAAAGACTTAAGTTAAAAATTTAATAAATTGTAATGGTTTGAATTCTTATAGCGATCTATATAGTAAGACGTAATAAATATAAAATAAATATCATAATTTTAATCTCTAGAATCACGTTCAACCAGTATTATTTAAAGCTACTAAACATAACTATAATCTCTTGGATTTCCGGTTAGCCTAACAGCGTTTATTTCTTATCTAGTTTAATCCAATCTTATAGTATTAATAGTAATAATATTTCCATCTTTGAGAAAATCTTGATTACTTACACCCCGTGGTTTCAAAGATATGTGGAATAGATATAATAAGGTGTCAATTAAATATGTGCTTTACGATGAAACGCCACCACAACTCTGAACGTAAAAACCCCATTATATGCTACGAGTATGTAGAAGGTAAATGTAGTTTTTTGAAACACAAGTTGCGGTCATTCTAAAATCTCGAAAAAAACACTATATAAAATAATGTGAATAGCATAACTATAAAGAAAAGTTTGCATAATGTACTCAATTATTTCAAAACTTAATTAATACAATACTCAAACAAGTTTACGTGTACAAAATCTTACTAAAATATACAACCGCTTATGATGAAAGTTTACTTGTCACATTTAAGTGGTGGGGCCCTTTGTAGTTTAATAACCAAACATTATATGATACGAAATTAATTAATATCTGAAGTAATCAATCTCCATGGAATACAAACTACAATTATAAAAGAATGCAGTCTGTTTGTTAAAGGTGTATTGTATTCCTTTGTAAACAACACCTAAAAGAAAATCTGACTGAGAGAAAATATATTGATGAATTTGGAAAAGGTTTTCACTATTTGGAAGGAAATTTAATTATATTTAAACAAAGCTTAAGATGTTTTCTCCCTTTGGTTAAGTTAGTTTTTAAGTTGTTCACTGTTTAGAAAGTGCATTTTGAAGCTGTTGTTACTACTGTAGTATAGTTTTCTCTGAAAGTCTTACTACCCAGCCAATATATCCACAATTAACTACACTAATACGGTAGGGATAAGTAAGGTGGAATTTAGAGGAAATGTACCCGAATTTTCGTAGAGGATGAGTGAGACACTAGTTGGGAAAATATACTTTCAGTATATCCACCTGAGATTCAAACTCCGGCATCCCAGTTACCAACAAACCAGACTAGACGTGCCTGACATACACACAATATATACTAGTATTAGGTTCTTATTATTTTGATATAACTCTAAGTCTTTCAAGGCTTCATACACTCTTCTCGCGCAATATGTATAGCGATGCCTTATTCTTTCTTTCAGTATTAAGATTCTATTAAAATTTGCCACGTGAATTCTCTGGCCTAACGGATTCATACAAATCCAACTCTTTGAATCGCTGTACACGCATCGATATTTCTAAAGTTCTAGAATTGTATGTATAGAATACAAGTACCAAGTTTTAAAGAGCCATTTAATAAATACCCTTATATTATATAAATAATGTAGTTCAAAGTACATTTCAAAATTATGACAAGATTGAGGGTCGAGTCTTGGTCAGATGCAGGAGTGGTTTCCTACATACAATTTATCGCAGTGATTTATCCATCTCCCTCAGCGTTTCCTCCAAACTAATCTCCTTCCTATCCCTTTGATTAATTCGTTAAGAACCCTTGCGTTAAATGTATTAACTAAAAACCATGACAATCCCAACTGTCAACATAGGTGGTCACGTGGCTTCAAATTCTTGTTAGATTTGACTACCGGTGACGGGTAGGTCGGGCTTTAAATTGCGATAGATGTAATAAGGTTACTTTTGTTTAGATGGTTTTTCATTCTACTCCACACAAATTCGGATACAATTTCTTTAAATTATACCTTTATAATCCTTTCTCCTTTAGTGTAAATAATATATATGCGAATAGTCCAAACGGGTAAAACGCTCGAAATTAAAGCTAAAATTAATAATCTTCAAATTCTTAAGGTTCGATATTAACTAAAAAACCATGACAATCCCAACTGTCCACATCGGTGGTCGCGTGGCCTCAAATTCTTGTTAGATTTGACTATCGGTGACGGGTAGATCGGGCTTTAAATTGCGATAGATGTAATAAGGTTTCTTTTGATTAGATGGTTTTTCATTCTACTCCACACAAATTTGGATACAATTTCTTTAAATTATACCTGTATAATCCTTTCTCCTTTAGTGTAAATAATATATATGCGAATAGTCCAAACGGGTAAAACGCTGTGTTACAAATAATAATTAACACTCGAAATTAAAGCTAAAATTAATAATCTTCAAATTCGCGAGTATGTATTTTGGTAATTTTTAACAAAATATATTTATAGCCAAAACAAATAAAATATTTCTTCGGTAGCTATGTTTAGTCTAATTTTCTACGCATAATTAACCTATATCTGTCATGAGCAGTGTGATATTAGAGCTTAACTTTTTTAAATTTCTCCCAAGACCTCTGGGAGAAAGTATTGTGATCGTAAAAAAAAAATCTAACTCAAGATTTTGATAAATGTCGATGTTTCATGACCCCCTGAAACAAAAAAAAAGTGTTTTTCGTGATGCCGTCTGTCTGTACTCGGGGTAGAGCCGAAACTATTTTACCGATAGGGCTAAAACTTGGTATCTAGGATTTTAAAAAGGCTCCCCCGAGGAGTCCCCTAAATTTAAGGGTTGTTTACCAACGATAAAAAAAGAAAGAAAAATAGATTTGTTCAAAATTCGCCCTAAAAATGTAGATTAAATTTTATATCAAATACTGTTTATCTTTATAAACATAGTGGAAATTCACATTTTCTCATGAAAATTACTTTTTGGGTACTTTACACGAAGGAAATTTTCCAATTTGGATCATTTTCCCGTAACTGTTTGAGATACGAAATAACTTATAGTTGTAAAGTTGTAGTAGGCCTACTCTAAAAGATACTAACTTTTTTTTGATATGGTATACAAATTTAAAGTTTGTAGAGGCAGATGAAAAACATGAAAAGTAAAGGTTATTTTAAAGGGGATTCATAGCGCAGCTATTTCCTAGCTAAATATATAAGATTTTTTAAATGATAAATAAAATCTGGACGCGGGAATCAAACCGGGAACCTTTGACTCAGTATCGGGTTCTGTTCCCGTGTTTAGATGTTATTTTTCAATTTAAATAATATTATATTTAGATGCGGCTCTAGCCATAATTAGAAATAATAGTTTGGCTATTGCACTATATATATAAAAGGATAAACTATCGCCTATACAGGAGCGACTAAAAAATAATGAAAATAAACGACTTATGGTAGCATATCATGGTGAATCATGATGCTCATTTATTCTATACGATATGTCTCTAGACTGGTAAATTTTTATTTTATTATTTATTAAATTAATAATATGGCTATTTTATTATTTCAAATGCGCACAAGCTCCCTGGTAAGGAAAGGCTTAAATACGTTTAGTATAATAAAGAGGGTAATAAGAATAACTAATAACTATACAATATATTATATTAGTGTTGATAACATTACCTATTTACAAAACAACGATGGAACCAATGATCTTGCGAATGCGACTCTTATATTTAGTATAGAAGCTACTTTTATGGTAGTTTTATGATAGTTTCTCTATTGAACTAAGTAGGAAAACATCCCCAGCACGTCCACTTTCAGATAAAACAATCGCCCTCGGGAATATTGGTGTGGTGCACGGACTGGATCCCTTCGGCTCATGTCAGGTTCGCTCCACTCAACCCTTTTACCACGCACTGGATTCGAACTCCTATCTCTCCATATTTGACAGTCCAGTCCATTACACCACGCGACCACCAAAGCGGGTAAAATACCTACGGCCTCAGGGTTGCAACTATTTTCTAACTATCAAATTACCTATGTTTTCCAGATGTAATTTCAATTTTTCCACGCAACTTTATTTGAAGAAAAGAGTAATAACAATTATTTTTATCAAACTGACAAGTGTGGAGTCAAGTAACTTTTGTTTAAAACAGGATGATATAGATTGATGGGGAAATACATCTTTTGTTGCTTCACTACTCTTGTTTAAAGGGTAGTTAGACATGTTTGGATCAGTGTGTTAAATTCTTCAGTTGACTTTTTCATCTATTCATAAACCAACTATTTTAAGATTTCATTTAAATGTTCCAAATTAACAAATACCCCAGTATTTTTAGTAGATTTCGAAAAATTCCCTGTGTTTTTCCGGTTCTCCAGGTACGTGGCAACCCTGAAGCTAAGCTAACTGTTCTGATTCAAGTCTTTTTATACTACCATGAGCAACTATAACAAACTGTGAAATTACCGGCCAATAGACGAGTAAGTTTAGGAAAGGTCACACACACACACACGTGTTGTGTGGAGATGGTAAAGCTCGCGTCGCGGTGGTTTTAGTTCAACGGGAAGTCTTAGATTTTTTTGCCTTTCGAACGAGGAAGAAATTATTTGCGGTCGAAATCAACCTTCCTTCTAGATGAACTTTATAAAGGCATATATCATCAGAATATCCTGTTAACTGTTTGGGTTGTTACCAAGACCATTGCTAAAACGTATCTGACCGGGGAGTTGACCGCAGGAATGAATCATGAGGAAATCAATTATTTGGACCAGAAAGAATTCATAGAGACAGAATTTCACAACTAACAATTTATTATTTTTATTTTCAAAACTATGAAAATTGAATGTGTGTTATAGATATCGGCATTTAATATAAATATATATATATTTAATATAAATAAATATATATATTTAATATAAAAATATATATATATTCTATTAAATAAAAAAACTCCATGGCGTCAGCGAGTTTTCTGACCAAGTGTCCACCGCATCTTGGAAAAGGTAGTACCAACATTTGCGGATAGTGGGTGTTACAATAGACCCTCCAGTCGCTAATCTCAGTTTCCTATACCGGAGATGCTACTTTTCTATTAAAGTAGCTCCTCACTCATCCTCACGAGGCTGAGTTGACCCCGTTCCAGGCCCATTACTTCACAGAAAAATCTGGAAGCGTCTGGGATCAAACCCGGGACATCTGTATATGTAGCTCAGGACTTTGACAACTATACCACAGAGGCAGCAATATATAATATATTGTCCGATATCTTATTTCTGTCTAAATAACGTCTTCCAAATTCAATTACGGAAATTATAAAATTATCGTATACTGATATGAGTTGGTTAGTAAAGTTCCCATTAACTTCAATTGCTTACAAAAACATAATAATATAGGCATCGTTGGCTATGCATCTTCAGGCGTAAACCTCATCTGGTAAGGTTTGATGGTTATGAAGAGGTCAAGGTTAGGATCCCGGCTGGGTAGACTGAGTTTGATTATCCCCAAATGGTTTGCCAGCTCTTCCTACTTGCAAATGCAGGTATACTTCTCCTAAATTCTACCTTCTTCGCTACCTCATTAGTGTAAATATTCGGACAGCCCATATGTGTAGTAAGAAGGCATGAAGCAATGGGTAAAATATATAGTGTATAAATAAAATATGTAGAGTGGTAAATATTGACTAAAGGTTACTATATTTATATCATAGAAATGAAAGCAGCGAGTACACTTCTCAAATCAAGTGACCAGAGCTTTTAAAGAGTGTTGATAAAACCATATTATCTATACCTTGTTTAGTGAAAACCGCAATTCAAATTAAACATCCATTTAAAAAAAATCTCAATATCTCTAAAATAGAATTATGGTTATCGTAAAAAAAAAAATCTAACCCGAGATTTTGATGAATGTCGATCGTTAGAAACCTAAAAAGTGTTTTTTGCGATGCCGTGTGTTCGTGTGTTTGTGCGTTTGTACCTCAGCCTAGAGCCGAAACCATTTCACCGATCGGGCTAAGAATAGGTTTTTTATAAGGTTCCACCGAAGATTTTTTTTAAAATTATATAGTTAAGCATAAAATTAAGGGTAGTTTACTGAAGAGGAAAAAGATCAAATAATCAAGTTTCTAGAAATTCATTCTATCGATTTTGATTTAATTTGATATAAGCCATTGTTTATTTTTTCACAGGCAATTCTCGTTTTCTAATAAAAACGAATTTGGTGGTAATTTACATAAGCGGAAATATCTAATTTTGATCATATCTCCACCAATATTTGAGATACTAAACAACTTATAATTTTAGAGATGTGGTAGGCTATACTATTAAATTTAAAAGTCTTTTATTAGAAAAATAATTTTAAGAAACCAATAGATTTGTAGGTATAAAATATATAATATGGATCTCTATGAAATGTGACATTATTATTATTTTTAGCACCGCGTCTTACTACCCGTTCGGGTTATACGCACTTACGCTAATGTGTAAGTGGTAGGGTGATTTTGAGATGAAATGGAGGACCTACAGCTTAACGTGGAATCCGAACCACGGTGGAGAACTGGCATTCCTCACATTCACAAGATGTCTTGTCAGAGGGGAAGGAAGGGTTTGGTAGTCAGATAAATTCTTTGCCGGGACCGGGGATCGAACCCCGGCCGCCAGCATAGAAGTCTGACACCTTACCCCTAGACCACCAGGTCACCAAAAGTATGAAATTGAATTGTATGCTGTTTGGTGGACAGAGATGCTACTCTTTTCTCAATGTTTCCGTTAAAGTGTGTATTTCATTTATGCTATTCAGGGAGAGGTTCTGCATCAATGTATATTATTTAGTTTCACAAACTTGACTAGATTTAAAATAAAAGCGAGATAACAGATGTGCGGTACAACTTACCATTTATTTAATTAGTAAGATGTTCTAGGGCCAATGTAAACAATAATCTGACGGTTAATTTATATAATATGCTCATGTAGTGACGATTTTTTTTTAAAATTAATATCTGTATCAAGCGTTTAATGATTTAATAGCATTGCTATGAAGATACTGCTGTTTAAGTATTGTTTATCACCTAGTACAGCGGTTCCTTACTTGGGGTACGTGCCAGGAAGTTTGGAGTTATGCGAAAATATTCTAATAATGGCGGAAAGAGCTACATTTGCCAGGAGTGTAAGACAAAAGATCAGTTAAAAATTATGAAATTAACTCAACGGTATGTCGAAGAGCTGTTCGGGGTTTCTCCTATATTTGATTTTGAGAAAATGTTTTCAAGTCCAAACATAAAATAGTTTTATAATAAATAAAAAATAATTTAATTAATTAAATGTATTATTTTTTTATTGTAGCTTTTGCTTTTTGAACGTAAAAATATATTTCACCTTATTATTACATTATTTTTAATCCCATTAATATACAATTTATTGTCAGTTGCAATAAATAAATGATAAATAATGACTACTGTAGTAATTAAACATTTTACTTAAAAAAAGGGACACAATTTATGGAAATGTGTTTCCAAGGGGTACAGAAGCGAAAACAAGTTGGAAACCTCTGACCTAGTATATTAAAAATACTTTCTACTTTTTTTTTTCAGAATGCGTACGGGGTAGGTGAATTTTTGACTGACTTTGACAAAAGAATTAGGAATGCTTCTTCTAGATGAAAATCAATATCTCAATTGGCATTTAATAATACACCATTTTTTTAAACAACAAAAATAACTAACCAGCTTCAGTGGCCGTATGGTCTAAGGCTACACTCTCGCAAAAAACTGGACTGCCGATTATGGTAAAATAAGGGTTCGAAATCAGGTTAGGTGTACCGAGGGTGATTTTTCCATTCTTCCTTCACACGGATTCGGGTACACTTCTTAATTTAACCTTGCTCATTCCTAACACGTTGGCGTTATTAGTACATATACTCACAACCCGTACAGGTAGTAAGACGTGGTGCTAACAAAAACATGTATTATATTGTTTTGGTATATATATGATATGCTATCTGACACACACACACACACACACACACACACATATATATATATATATATATATATAAATCTTTAAAATTAATTCGAAAGTATCAATCAAGTATTAATCAAATGAATTAACTTATTAAGCTGTGTGATTGTTTTAAGGATAGTGAATTAAATTTAGGACAACTGTATTAATGTCCCAGTACAAGAAATTATCGTTTTAAATGGGCACGGTACAAATACAATATCAGACCGGAATTACAAAATAAAAAGATACGGTACAGCTTATTTATCCCTTGACATGGCTACATTTCCCCGGTAGAGGGATTTCACGAGAGCGCAGTTTGTGCGAACCGCGCGCGTATAAACATGTTATAAAAAACGGCCGTAACGTGTAAATGCAAGGAGCATTTACGATGTGGCTTTCTTCTTGAATGTGCAGTATTCTGGTCGTTCAAATGGTCGGCTGCGGACCAGGCCATTATCTCTCTACCCCTCTTGTTTAATTATTGGGTTGTGTGGAGGTTGAAGCTGGCTACACGAGGTGCAGTGGCACGTAGATCTACTCATACTCATTCACACACAGATGTTGGCACATTTCCCTCAAAGAGGCCCTTCCTATCCGAAGCCACAAGTATATCTTGTTGTTTTGCCCCGCGTTTTACAATCCGTACGGCCTATAACAATCTGCTTACACTAATGTGCTAGGGATGAAGAATATGAAATGTGGAGGAATTGCAGCCTACACACATTTACTTCTTACTCCAGTGTCTTAAACGTGTACAAGGAACTTTTGAACTTTTTATAACTTTTTTTTGTTTTTGTTGGGGAACAATTTGTTTCTTGGTTGGGAAACTTTAGTTCATAAGTATTATGAACTTCTTCTAAAAAAATGTATTGCTGCATACAATTAATATCATATTTAATACCATTTAATGATTTTTTTAGTAAAACTTCAGTAATCCTTAACAAATAGGTTTAAGTTGTTTTTATAGCAATTTCAATTCAAAGGAATGTTTTAGAACAACATTTTGGTAGTCAAGTGTAGGTCATACAAATGGTTTCCTAACAAAATAAATGATACTATACAATCATTGCTACGTCACATCGTCGTGAAGTTTTGTGTATTATATTGAAGAAGAAAAAGTGGAATTGAGACCTATGGAACATGTGTAATATTTTAAAAATTAAAACGCAATTGAAAAAAATTACTTTAGAACGAAAAAAAACCCCATTTAAATACCGATCCCAGTTTGGCTGTTGTCAAGGGAAGAATGGAAAAAAAAACGCTCTTCGATACATATTCTGGTTTGAGCATAAACATGTATCTAATTTAATGGTTAATCAACCGTCAGTTATGTTTTTAAGGGGGCTGCCTGGCTCCCAGGTAGATAAGATAGTGCCAATCAAAGGTTGATCTTGGGCTAAATATGGGAAAATTCTCTAACCCTACACGAGCTTGGTGTTTACTGAAATGAACATAAAACTATGTTCTATGACCCTATACATATATAGACTTTTAAACGTATTATAAAAGTGGAAATTTTTCATTCTGACAAGTCCCAAAATCCACGTATTTTGGTTGATCACTAAAACCTAAATACCCGGAAAACGGAAGGTATTGGAGCGTAGAATGGATCCTTGTGAATCAAACTATATAATTTACTAAGTGTGGTCACAACAGAAATTATATCTTCTTTATTTGTATTTTCCTCATCTCTTGTTTGTTCTCATCCTGCCGAAAAAACCTACTCAGGAACGTTATAAGCCCACTTGGTTTCTGGAATTTATGAATATCTGCTCGACTATTCTAGTGCCTTAAGAGCGCATTTTGGCACATGAGCTTAATTTTCACTTTTAATTTGGTTACAAACTAAATTGAGACTTATTTAAGGTATTTAACGTGCACTTTTTGAACTGGCTGATATCAGCAGACGAGAGTTTCTATGAACGATACGAAAGGGACTATCAATTTTACGCAGAATAATTTTTTTTTTCAAACTAAATTTCAGATTTTAATTTGTGCAAAATCAAATTACTACTTTTTTTACAACCCTATTTTTTTAAATCTTTGAGGGAAAAAAGCCTAAGAGAGTTTAACATGTTTTGACTTATTTCTGGCATTATTATTTGTAAAGTTTCAAAAGCTGGGAAATTTACTCAATTTGGTGTGGAGATGATTTCAGACCCTTGAGGGGACTAACTATACCTTAGGATGGGATGTCTAAAAGGTCTGTTTCACGATAGCAACAACATAAAGATGAAATCCGTTATATCCCTTCCTCCTAACCATGAGACACATTTTCGTGAATAGATCTTACATAACGCTTAAGTGTGCTAATATGTAATTTGGTTCACACACCAAGTCCTACTGCTCCTGTGCCCACACAAAAACACACACACACACACGCAGACAACGAACACCTCAGGTCTTTTTGAAAAGCACAGACAAATACATCTTCACAGCAGATGTTTCTACCACGTTAAAAAATGTGTTTTAATGAAAGTCTATTTAAAGAGATCTTTATGAAATTACCATTAGAATACATTTCTCTCAAATTAGCGGCAAAAAAAATTAGTGAGGCAAGCTAAAAAATAATGGTGAACCTCTTGATTTTGAAACACTCCCTAAGGTGTGATGAATAATTTATTAAAGATAAAATCTTGATGTCCACAAAACACGCACTAGACTAAAACAAATCTCTGAAATACTTTCTACATAATTTTAGTGCTTCTTTTGTTTGCTTTTAAAAAAAAAATTCAACAAATCTTTTGAAGAATATCTCATCATCCATCTAAAAGTCGTGTCTATTAAATTAATTTGAGTCATAAAATAGAATAATTCATATTTTAAGATAGAACTAACTTATCAGATGTGTTATTTTAAGGAAAAAGCATTCCAGCTAAAGAAAAGATGTTATCTAATGTTAAAGACGGTTCATTTTATGGAATCATAGTAGTATAATTTTATGACACTACACGTTTGTCTTCATTTTAATGTTTGTTGATTGATTATTTTGATGTTAGTTAATTTATACAGAAAACTATTTAAAAAAGCGAACGGGGTTAGCTTGTGCCTTGCTTCTTGATATTACATGTATTTTGTATTGATATAACCTAGATAGGCGTTCACAAAGATTAAAGGCCATATTTTTAGTATTTTCTCGGGAGTAAACCAATCTCTGAGTATAGGAATAACACGCAGTTCAGGTAAAATTGGGTATTGGCTGCCAGCTAGATCTCGACTATACAAAGTGTTTCCGAACTAAACAGCCAAAACTTGGGAAGTAGTGGTAGGGGATTGAAAAACTAATTCAAAATGTCCTTGAAAGATAAGTTCTTTTTCGCTTCCTTTTCGGGCAAACAGCAAACAACTAAACAAAATTAAAATATAGGTGTTCAATAAAATATTTAATTTATTCATTTTTGTTCAAATGAAAAGGCCTACAACCTGGAGACAAGCATTTCACTTTTTTTAAACTTAATTTAGTGTATTTTTCGTGATTTAGCCAAATAATAACGTGGTTTTTGGATGATCTTTATGTATCGCATTGGATATTTCATACCCGATTTCTCCTAACCTAAGCAAAAGATCGGATTAAATGTGGGGTCACCATAGTGATAATATAGTGCTGCACCACTTGATAACAGGATATTAATAAATATAATATTTTTAGTGTTATTTCACTTTGTATGCATAAGAACGTGTTTTTATTTAGTTTTTGGTTGTTGTTTTTTCGAAAAGGAAGAGAAAATGAGCTAATCTCCAAAGGTAGTTTTGAGTTTTTCAATTCTCTACCACTACCTAAGATTTGGCTGTTTAATCAGGAAACATCACGTGTACATTCAATTTTCAGACTCATTAAATTTGATTAACTGAAGACAGGGAGCTCAGGGCTCGGATCCCAGAAGGGTGCATTGAGGGTGATTTTTCATAAACAATTAAACACATTACGTTTAGTTTTACTTTAATAATCCCTATCCCACTATCGTAATTAAAATAAGTACAACCCAGATGGGTAGTGAAGCACGTTCGAAAATAATGTATTTGTTAGTTAATTATATTTTGAAAAACAAAACACTTTCCAATATGTCACAATTAGATTACGAAACACATTAAAAGGTTGGAATGGGTAAAAAGGCTCGCGACTCGCACAGGTGGCCACACAGTACTAGATATCGGTCTCACAATAATCTATATAGCGGTGTGATGAAGTTAAGGCTCAAATCTAGGCCGAATTCACTAGGGGTGATTTTTCAAATGTTATTTATAGCTATGGATTTCCCATTTGTTTTCCACGCTAATTCTGGCGAATTTCTTATAAACTACCTTCCCTATATTACCTCCAAGATATAGTCATTAATAGCTTTGGTAATAATAATAATAATAATAATAATAAAAGTAATACTCAGCACCACATCTTTCAACCCGTTCGTATTATAAGCTTTAGTAGGCCTACTAATTACACTAATGGGTTAGGAATTGAGAATGTTGAATATAGAAGAAGTGAATTTGCATTCGTGTGGAAGGAGAGTGGAAAATTATTTAGAAAAAACCATCCCCAGTTTACCAGACCGAGATTCGAACCTCGATTTACACGTCCTCGGCATGGCAGTTTAGCTCAACACAAGACGGGAAGCTTTAATGTTAGAGCGTGCAAATAATAATAATAATAATAATTTACCAAGTGAAAAGAGGTTCTGTTTACTAATAATAATAATTGCAATAATTTCGAAAAAAATTAATTTTAACTAAAAACTAATAATTCCTTTAATTTGGTTTAACAGGGATTCCACTATTTTAGACGGCTAAATTTCATGTATTTCCAGGTTTTTCACAAGGAAACCTTATTTTCACACACACTTTAGAGAGTAATATAGGAGAAGAAATTTAATTTTTCATTAAATTATCTAGATTAAGGCCAAGGCCTTGGTGTTTATAACGGACTGTTTTGACCCTGATTGGGAAATGTATGTAGTTGTTATGCAACCCAATATTTAAGATGGGGTGGGAAAGGGGGAAGGGCCAAAATATTTGTTTGCATATGTTTCTTCTACACAAAGGCTAACCATTTAAAGCTTGCAGTTAAATGTAACAAATACGCATCGACGGTCGGATAGTCTAACGCGTCAATCTTGCAATAGACTAAACTGCTGATTACGGGGAGTTCAGGATTCAAATCTTGGTCGAGAGTACTGCGGTTTCCCCCTAAATGGGTTTACACCCTTCCTTAATGTGAATGTGGGCACACATATTTTAAATTACACCTTTCCTATTCCTAACAAATTTGCTTAATTTATGTTTGTACATCCCAAATTGTTAGTGAGGCGTATTGACAAAAATAAAAAAATAAAAATTCCAAATTCACATTTATTTAAGTACCTATATTTAGTTTTTTGTGTAAAACTACTTGTATTTTTACAGGTGCATGGCAAACCTGTTAACTGTCTACTGTGATACTACATGAGCTAGCGCAAGTACTTTATGATCGTTATGTGAACGGAGTGTGGGCAGATTAAAAACATACCCCCCACGTGTCCATATATACCTTGTTTGTGGTAGGAAGGGATGGATGTCTGAAAGGCCTTTTTTCCTGTCAGAATTCAACTATAATAATAGGACTATGTTAGGAGAAAGAACCTTCCAGACGTTCCTTCCTACTATTGTTAGGGTTGGAACAGCTGGCCCGATCTTGCTAGAGATCACTGTGGGATAATTCGCTACCCTAGGGACAGCGGGGGTGACTGACTGACTGCCTCTACAGATGTGTTTTGATTACACGGCCAAAAATACACACGCAAACTGATAATTTAAGAAAAACTTGGTTTTATGAATAATCAAGAGCAACTTTTATTATTCTCGACGTTGATGTGAATGATGTAATTTAGTCGGTAAGTCCTTGCGAGCTATTTTAAATATTTTATCATGATAAAAGAATTTGACGTAATCACATAATTACATAATCAATGACTAAATTAAAAAAAAGCTCTATGAAATACTTAAGATTAGCTTTGGCTTGGATATTATTTTATGAGCACATTTGTTTAGCTTTTAACAAAGACTAATCAGGGTTGCCACTATTTTTTCAATATATGATCCTTGTGTTTCCCAGACAGAGTTCTTATTTTTTAGACAGTTTATATAGTAGTGTAGATGAATGAAATTTCAGTTTTATAAAATTGACTAGTGTGAAGTAATAATTACAATACTACTTAGAACAGGATGAATTCACCATGAGGAGGAAATTTATGCAGTTGTTACGGAACAAAATGTTTCAAAGATAAATTAAGTTAGTAATAAGACATATATTCGAATTATCGTACTTATTTCTTGATAACATTTTCTTGCATGCAAAGGACTAATATTAAGGCTTGCAATTTGAGTTTCTAAATTCGCCAATTTAACTCTTTTTTTAGTGAAATTCCTTGCGTTTTTCCGGTTTTTCTAAACAAAACAAACTCACTGCGGATTCACGATTCGCCCTGATAGTATATATATTCACACAATATTAATAACATCACTTTAGAAATACACAAGAATATCTAAAATAGAATGAATCATTAAAAAGGCCTACTCCGTCTAATGAATGTCGTAAGGCGTCAGTCTAGCAATAAGCTGGACTGGTGATGACGGGGAGATTGTAGTTCGAATTTCGGTTACGTAGACTATGGTCGGCCTTTCCTAAATGGTTTTATTCTTTCCCTGCGCGTAAATTCAGGTACACATCCTTTAAATTCAACCTTACTCATCCCTAACACAATTTCGTAATTAGTAAGTATGCGTACACCTAAACGTGTAGTAAGCCGCAGTGCTAAAAAAAGTTACTCAAACATTTTGTTTGAATGAATTATATTTCCAATTATTTATTTATAATAAAAAAATGGAATACATAATGAATTTAGATTATGTTTTCACATCTTTGATTAGATTAAAAAAATATTAGTAAAACAATAAATAAATTTGAGTGAAAATTAAAATTCCATGACATAGGAACATAGGAAACTTCAAGTTCGTACGCACCATTTAATTGCATAGATATTTCCTTTAAATAATCACGTGATTACAGACTTGCCCGGCCAAATCCATTAGCACGGCTCACGCATAATTGGTAGGGATGATGCTTGCATGGACAAGCTGCTCAAATAAAGGTGTCTTTGATCCCAAAGTATAAATTATGTAGGCCTACCTCATTATATCACCACTGTAGACTTATAACGGCGTCATTTGTTTGATCCGGATGAGATGAAGCCACCGGTCCTTAAAAATAATATTTTGAAAAGGTGTGTATAGTTTTATGAATCATATTTATTTTCCGAACTGAACGATACAATATACCGTTTTTAGTGCATCTCTCTCAACTAATGTAAAAATCATACTTAATAAAGGAGTAATTTCCTTTCATACCTAAAAGGGCGTTAGTTTCAAAACCAGTACTATCATCAAATAGTAAGAGGCATACAAAAATGTCAGTGCACCCGGATACCTGTACTACTAACTGTACACCTGGCTAGTTGTACATATATATATATATATAGACTATATATGTACACCTGACTAGTTGTACATATATATGGTTGGGTACTTAAAAAAAGTCAAAAATATTAAAGTGCACATTACTTTTTGTATTCCTTTTAGTGAAAAAAGACATCACAAAAAATTATATGAAAAAAAAATTGGTACTGCCTCAGTGCCTGTTAACTTCTTTTATACAATAACATTTTTATTAAAAATAAAGAAATACATATTTAAAACAGTAAATAAATCAAAGCTGCGATACAATAATAGCAGTGCATTTATTAACTTGTATTTTTTTAAGATTTAAACACCTTTTTTATAGAAAAACTTTAGTATAGTTTGAAATGTTTTTAAAATTCACTTATTTTTCATTTTTCTATAAAATAATACACATTTTATTGTTTTTGATCAAGTTTACGGTGCCTTTCTACAACTTGAAGAAGAAACTGTTTTTGTTCTTCTAGTTTCGTAATTGAAGAATTGAAGTTTGTAGCCAAAGCAATGCCCATCTCAGCACAGTCATTTACAACCTTATGAGTCCACGTGACTTTTTTTTTTCAATTTCAAATGGAGGAGTATTGTTCCATTATTCTATATCTGTGCTCAGGAATGAAGAATCCAACTTAAAAATTCCAAACAAGGAATGGGATGTAGGACTAATAAAATGTTCTAGATCCTTATCACTAATATCTTCCATTCCATTGTACCTGGTTGTTCTATTTCTTTATTCCTTTGATACTTGTTTAAGTTTTTCTACCATTTTGTGTTTTGTTTTGATCGTTACTAAGAAAATAGCCAAAGTGTCACCATCTCTTCACTACGATACCACAAATGACGATACATAGCTGCCATACCTTTTTTAGAGATTACTTCTGAGGTTTCCTTATAGCTTTTCAAAGCCTTGATCAAGAGTAAATCATTATCTAATGCATCACCTGAAATTGGAGAACTTATCCAGTATATCACATGGACTAAAGCAACAAATATACTAAATTCGAGTGAAGCCTTTGTAATGATACTGTTTTAGACCAATCTCATATATTCAAAAAGTCGTGGATGAAGTGCATTTTTTCTTTAAAGAAATGTGTGTAAAGTTTTTTTAAATACTTCATTCATGGAGAATCGCGCGTCTTCAGAAGTAGTTTCAATGTATTGCGCTTTAAAACTTTCTTTCTTTAAAAAACAACTCCGTTGTATTTGAAAATCAGGTGACATGCTGGCTCTCTTTACCAAGTAGGAAGCTTGCCTTCACAACATCAGGTTTCCAGGAGTTCTCTTATTAGTTAGTTTCAACACTGGTGACAAGGGGTCCAATAAGCAAGGGGAAGGTCATATACAAGCAGCTTGTGCGCATAAATTCAGACAGTAATATATTAATAGACAAAACATAGTAATCTCCACACAACAACCTAGTATTATCACACAGAAAAAGATAATTTTGAACTGCGTGGATCTGGCTCTCCAAGTCAGTCCATGAATGAACAAAAACTGTATCACTTTAATAGCAAATATACAGTATCGAAAAAGTAATCATCTAAATAAATCGTGTGCAACATTAAACGTTTTACTCACTCCATATTAATAAGAATTAATAGAGTAAGATCAGATAACCGTGTACAAGTGGGTAGTAGAGCATGCACGCGTTATCATCATCGTAAGACCCGGTATCGCTATATTTAATGCCCACTGTAAGGCATACATGGGTCCACATCCACATCATCATCATAAAACCTGGTATCGCTATATTTAATGCCCACTGTAAGGCATACATGGGTCCACATCCACATCATCATCATCATAAAACCCGGTATCGCTATATTTAATNACGCGTCATCATCATCATCGTAAGACCCGGTATCGCTATATTTAATGCCCACTGTAAGGCATACATGGGTCCACATCCACATCATCATCAGCATAAAATCCGGTATCACTATAATTTGTGCCCAATCGCGGGGCAGATAAAATAATACCTTCTTCTCTTGTGCCGTTAGTTTGAATTGTTTTCGGAAGAGATTAATTATGAAGACATATTAGTCTCACCATCCAATAGGCGTGGTGAAATCAACCGGGAGTTCTGAACTTCAATAATACCTGGAAGAACTCTGCCTAGAAAAAGCAGTGTCATTTCCCAGAGTTCTTTGTAATCTTCTCGTGGAGGATTGCACGAATCACCTTCCAATACGTTCCATACGAAGGCGATTGATTCGTTATTTAATGTTAGATGTTGGTGATCTATTCTACCATCTGCAGATACTTCATACTTGTTGTATATTTAACAATATTCTTGAAACTTAAAAAAACAAACTATTTGAACCAGATGTCCTAAACAATGCCTTGAATACATCACTAAAAATGTATTCAAATACATTATGCCTACGGGAAAGCCACAACATCCTTTTGTTTAGTTTTCTTTCCAAAAGAACACAAACTCCATTTATATTACCTGTGTTAGCGGCAGCAATAGTATCAAAATACATTCCAGCTATTTGATTATTCAGATCATCTCTATCACTGATCAGAAGGTACACCACACCAATCGGTCACATATAACCACGTGTGAGGCAGTTTTGAAAAACATCCAATTAAGCTAATATTTCTCAGGGATGGATTTCTTATCAAAACAAATAAATAAATATTGTGAATTTTGACTGCGCTAAAAAAAATCCATATATTTCTAAGCACCTTAATACATATATATATATATATATATATTTCTAAGCACCTTAATACATATATATATATTTATTTCTAAGCACCTTAATACATATATATATTTCTAAGCACCTTAATACATATATATATATTTATTTCTAAGCACCTTAATACATATATATATTTCTAAGCACCTTAATACATATATATATATATATATATATTGCAATAATGTATGTAAGCAGATTACACAATTATAAAAAATTGTTACATGCAAACAACTAGAACAATGATTATTAAAGGCACAAATAGTTCAAAGAGACCAATAAAAAAAGTTCGTACAAATTTACTAATGAATCCAGACGACTGTTTCTAATATCTCAATATTTATATTTTAAAACGTGAAACTAATCCTTTCGACAATGATTTATGGAGTCCTACCCAACCGATTTTTATAATTTTTATGCACGAGGATGTGTCCAAAAAGTGTATAGGCCCCTATCTAAAAAATATTCAAAGGGGGAAATTTTTAATCTAGAATTAGTTATAACAGGAATAGATACTGTATATTCCATTCGCCGTAGGAATTGACTTCTGAAAGGCCTTTTTCCCTACCATAAATCTACTATATAGTAGGATAGTGGTAGGAAAAAAGATCTTTCAGAGAGTAATTCCTACCTACCGTGAATGGAATATACCTATATTCATTGGATTTAAAATTTACATTTATATCATTATAAGTCAACATTTGAGAGATGCCATTGAAAAATTGACGCATAATTCGTCAACAGATTAGTATATATATTTTGCAAACAAGCTCTTTAGCCTGCAACATGTTGATGACAAGCATTAACTTGAACAACACTGATTCTTTTGTATTAAAAAAAAGCGATTGTCATCAATTATTCCGTGATGACACTTTAAAAAAAATCTGTTGAGTTGCTAATGGGGTTCATACGGGAATCTGAGAGGACGTAGCAAGTACTTGAAATCGCGAGCTCCCCCTTATTTGGAATGCCATTAAAGAGGGTGGAAATTGATTAGAGAGAAAGGGTGAGCTAGGGTAAAGTTTGAGTAAACAATATAATCTAAATAGAACAATAGGTTGAGACGAAGAAATCAGATCAAGAGTAATGATCAAGAGCTAAGCAGACAATGAAGGACGAAGAGAGGGTGAGTGGCATTGCTTGCTACGGTATGAAGCGTGCAGATTTCAATACCATGCTTGCTTCCTTGTGATTGTCTTATTCGCATATCTTTGGTAGATCAACCATTCTCTTGCATTGGTAATACAAGGCGGCCATTTTCTTAAGATGGTCGGTGAGGGAGCGGCCTGCATTCTACGTAGAACTTTGTGCGGTATGATAATCAAGAGAAACTTCCGCCAACTTCTATACAAAGCTTCTTCAAAGGGCGAGTTTGCTGTTCGCCTGCATAGTGGAAAAGGGGGAAGCGGGGATGTATAAATTAACCAACACTGGAGTGGAGGATAACAATGCTAGTTCAAGAATCCACCTTTGACTATGATATCTTTGAAAATATTGTGTGTAGCTTTAAATAAAATAGTTTCTTTGTAATGAAAATACCAAATAAATATTTCAATGAGCATTTTATTTAATTTGCATGGATATTGTTAGAATATTAAATGTACATATTATTTCCCTATAGTTTATATATACTTGAGTAAATGTAAAATAAATTATAAATTAATATATATTCTATAATATATTTTATAACATTTTAAAAGAAACAAAACTATAAGAGTTCATTTTGCACGGGTGGATTTATTTGCGATATCAATTATTATTGTAATATTGTTAGGTACCCATAAGTAAAGATACATGCATGAGTCTTTGTTTATGTTATATCATAATACTCGAAATAGTAGTAAAACGCGGAGTGAGAAATAAATAAACGTTTACTTGATTGGCTTTTAAATAAATACTTGTAAAACAGGATCAAAAATAGCGTGTCGAATTATTCAATAACGATTGTTTGAAACTAGTCCCCTACACCAAAAAACAACTTTAAAATACTCCATTTGCTTATCACGTTTTATTTCCTCAACAAACTTTGTTAATTCCAAAACTCAATTGTGTTGGGGAAATATAATGATGAAAAGGATTCAAAATGCAGCAGCGTGCACCGAAGCATCTCGACGCTGGTCCAGCCAACATAAGATAGTTCATCCCCTACCCCCTCCTACTAACCCATGTGTTGTGGAAGATTTTACGGCGTTGTTCTGTAATTGTGAGCCATGTAGTTCCAAATAACGGAGGGTAAAGCAAAATGAAGAAAAGTTTCACGAGAATTGAGCAGAACCCGGCAAGCAACGCGCATGAAGCAGTAATGACAATCATGCTAGCTAGTACATTTTGGGAGGTGGATGTTTCATGGAAAAGGGGGAGGGATGAAGAAGCAGCGCGCGTGTCTGGTTAATGAGAGCAAACATGTGTAAATAAATGATCCGTAGATGAGATGGCACAGAAGGGGAGGGGGTTCTCAGCAGTTTAAAATGTTGACTCTGGGTGGGTCACCCGCGCCGCAAAGGCAAGAGGGGGGGTTAAGAGAAAATAAAAGGGGTATAAAAGTGGCACGTTCGGTGGATAGAGGGGTGTATTGTGTCGGGTGCACTTCGCTCAAATCTCAGGGGCAATCTGCTATTATGATGTTGACTCTACCCCGGGCTCAGGGAATGAGTACGAGGACATTACGTCTAAGTAAGTGTAATGCTAAGTAAAGAGAGGTAGGTGGGGGTTGCTAAGGTGTATGTGTGCAAACACTCCTCCCCTTCTTGCGCCCTTGTACGGAATCCCGTGGCCATAAAGTGGAGAAATGTCCCGCCATTTCGTTGCACCTCGTAAAGCCAAGTTGAGAGAAAGAGATAGAGAGGGTTGGGTGCTCTGATTAATGAAGTTGGGTCGTAAAGTACGACGGGTAATTAATTTTCAGACAGTTTAACACCAAGCGACTTGCTTGCGTACCCCTCCCATCAGATCGCGTCATCCCTGTGAGCTCTTTGTGAGCATGCGCAGACGAGATTAAACGACGACTTCTATAATAATTGTGTGTATAGGTTCTTATGAGCTGTTACTATCCCACGAGGGAAAATGTTAATTTAGTCACCGGGCTGTATCGATAAATTTAACTCATATTTTCGTGTTACTTTGTTCTGATTTAAATTATATAACAAAATAAATTGATAGTTTAAAATATAAAATTTATAGATCATAAGTGTGAGTTTTGTACAAACATTTTACCATAGATTAAAGTAATGGTATGATAAAGTTCAGGAAAATAATTATATGTATTGGTTGATAAAATCAAACAAAATTAATGTGACGCCTTTGTGCTGTATTACTAATCTGAGAAATCCCAAATGATTGTAATCTAACTAAATGTAGTTTTTTACTAAAACAAAATTACTGTTTTTTTTAAAAAAACTACTGGATTTGACCGATTTTTTTTTTCGAAAAGATAAAACAAGGTTATTTATGAAGAATGCTTTCAATATTCAAAGTCTTGTGTTCTGGAACAAATTATGATAAAAATGTTCACTTTCAGACGTTACAGGTAAAATATTTATCCTCGTTTAGAACAATCCTAGAATAGTTGCTGAAACTAGCGTGAATAATTCAAACAATACCTATTTATAAAATAGTTGGGGGAGGGGGGGGGGTAAGCTATAACAGTTCCTGATCGTGGTCAAGTATATTGAAACAAGAGTACTATCTACATTAATAACTCATTAGCAATGGTTGCTCAGTAAATTTTGCAGTGGGGGGGGGGGGATCCTTGAATAACTTTAGATTCTGTCACCCCTACACGTGAGCGTCAAATGTACATAAATGGTGACCTGGCGGCCTAGTAGTAAGGGGTCAAACATCTGTGCTGGGGTTATGGGGTTCAATCCTCGGTCCCGGCACAGATTTATCTGATTGCCAAACCCTTCCTTCACCTCTGACAAGACGTGTATTAATCACAACTTGTGCATGTATGGAATGCCAGGCCTCCACCGTGGTTCGGATCCCACGCTAATCTGTAAGTCATCCATTTCATCTCACATTCACCCTACCATTACACATTAGCGTAAGTGCGTATAGCCAAAACGGGTAGTAAGACGCGGTGCTAATAATAAAAATGTACATAAATGTGTGTGCATCCCCGTCTGCATAACGAGAAATTAAAATATGTTCACAAAACACTGGCATGATTGGTTTGCACTACTATCTGATACCAAATGTCAAGGGTCAAGTCTAAACTACTAAAATGAGTTGATGTAAATAGTTCCACTTTACTCCAATTTAAAGCTAATTTAAAGCTAATTAAGTTTGTATAACATCATTTTACCTACTATTCGGATCTCCGTAGAGGTTTTTTTAGCATTGCATTCGGGTTATAAGCATACGTACTAACTACGCTAATGTGCTACTTGGACGAGGCAGATCATTTTAGAGAAAGCTTATCGACATTTGCGCGGAGAGAGAGTGGAAAACCGTTTAGGAAACGAAATACCCTCAGTACACCCAACCGAAAATCTATCTTTAGTATCCCTTTTATCGGCAGCCCAGTCTATAACCAGAGTTACGCCTCAGAACATAGGTCACTGAAGTGGGTTAGAGATATAGTGGTAATCCACATTGTGAAATAATATACCTGGTGCAGAAAATTAAGATAGAATCCCGGCCTTTCCGTAAAATCATCCCTTTAACACCAAACGTACGGCTACCTACTTCAGTAACCGCATACATGGTCTAAGGCCCTACTATCGCAATAGACTAGACTGCTAATGACGGGGAGATCATGGTTCGATCCCCATCGGGTGTAATGAGAGTGGTTTTCCTAAATGGTTTCCCGCTCTCTCTTCACGCAAATGCGGGTATGCTTACTCTAAATTAAACCTTACTTATACCTAGCACATTAGCGTAATTAATATATAAGCGTATAACCCGAATGGGTAGTAAGACGCGGTGCAAAAAACACTAAATGTAAAACCATCTAAATTGTTAAATAAAATAAGACAAATTTTAAACTTTTTTAAAAAAATATATAAAACTAACCAATTTACACATTGTATTTAGATTTTTTTTTAGTAGAAATGAATTTATAAAAAAGACAAGCATTAAATGTGTTTTATCACCGATGTTTAAAATAGTATTTTTTTAAAAATATAGTCTTGTTTGTCTTTATATTTAGTTGTAGATTATTTATCTTATAATAAAAAAAAGTTAAAAAGTATTAAAAAGCAATAATTCATTGTACTTAAAGAGCAATACGGTAGCATGATTTGAAACCAATTTTGATTTTTGTATAACGGTGGAAGTTTGATTTCGATTAGGTTTTTATTTATGTACACAAAAACAAAACTACCTTTCTAATGTATCATTCAAATAATAGTCTGTCGTGGAGTGTTGCCAGAATATGCACAGATTGTTAAAACTGTACTTGAGATATGTTACCATCACAACTATATTGGGAAATATAGGTTCTAATCCCGGTTGGATGACTAAAGGTCTTTTTCCCAATACAATTTAACTTCCTCTACGTAATTTTGAGTACACTTCTAATAAATTCAACCTCCGTATCTCTAACACATGAGCGTAATTAGTACATATGCGTACAGCCTGAACGGGTAGTAAGTAAAAAAAATTGCGCTGATTGAAACATTCACTCATACCAATTTTTATTTGGTAAAAACTGCAGAAATGGAAACTTTTAACTCTAGGCTTCAATGGCAGACTACTGGGACCTATCTTACTAATAAACCGCAGGGGTTAGCTGCCCTTACAGAAAGGGAAGTGTCATCTTACTTCTGCTGCGGGACGTCTTAGCGTAGTAAAGTTTCTCGTATCGGAGGCTCTGATTTGCTCTAGGCGGGTAAGTTAAGCCCAACAAATTCCCTGTGTCACTAAGATGGGGTCCTAGGAGGGTTTGTGTGTCCAGTAGACCTTATTTGGCCCTTTCCCCCTGCCCCCTTTACGAAAGCAATCTTCCATCGCCCGCAGCAGGCCGACTTGTCAGTGATGCTATCGGCAGACCTTCTCCGTCCACTCAGAGAGGAGAGAATTCTGCAAGTTGTGATTGGGGTGGACCCAGGGAGAAGTTCACTAAGGGGACGAGTTAAAATACTTGTTCCTTGTTTTTTACCGCTCATCAAAAGAAAAAATAAAGAAGCTTCTAAACAAATCCCAAACTATAAATAGTACAACCGTTAGCATAGTAAGTGGAAATTAAAAACAAGGACATCATCCTACTTGAGCGAATTTATTTAAGCATAAGCCTAGCTATGTTTAATGTACAAACTTCTTCAAATTCAAAAAAACTAACAAAAATAATTACCTTCCTACATAGGAGTTTTGTTACTATACTTACCGTAGCAATAAACAGATTTTTAACTAATTAAATCAACAACCTTTGCTTTTCTGTAGCGATATTTAAAAATGGCTGAAAGGCTGAGTCTTTATGCATATCTAAACACAATGTGTTAAAAAACAAAATTGACTGGCAAAGTACTGATAAATTACTTTAATGCTTTGTCAGATAATACACTAGCCTAAGTGAATTTAAAATGTTTAAAGACAGTTATTGAACTATAAAACCCCTGCATGGCGTGAGCTCGCAAGCGAGATATACCAACCGAGCAGCCAGGATGATAGTGCCAACATTTATGGATAGAGGGTGTCATGTGGTCAGCACAACGAACCCTTCCGCCGTTAATCTCAGTTTTCTAGATATGAGCTGTTACTTATTTATTCAAGTAGCTTTTCATTTGTCCTCACGAGGCTGAGGTTGACCCCGTTCTAGAACGTCTGATTCACAGAAAAAATCTGGAAGTCCTGAGGATCAAACTCGGAGACCTCTAGAGCTATAGACAGAAACTATGACCATCAGACCACTGGGCAGGTCTTGGAATCTTACAAACAGTAAATTAATAGGGATAAACAACAGATGACATTTTAATAATTAGTCTGATAGGTCTCTCTTTCTCTCTCTATATATAATATTTAACACCGCGTCTTACTACCCGTTCGGGTTATACGCTTTAAGTACTAATTACACTAATGGAATAGGAATAGGGAAGGTTAAATTAGAGGAAGTGAACCCGCATTTGCGTGGAGGGAGAGTGGAAAACCATTAAGAAAAAGAACCGTTTACCCGACCGAGATTCGAACCTCGATCTCCCCGCCCTCAGCAGTCGAGCTCAACACGACAAGCGCGTTAGCCAACTACGCCACCGAGGCAGGTATATATATATATATATATATATATATATTTGGGTATATATATATGTGTGTGTGTGTGTTTTTAAGCCCAAAGGTTGGTCCTAATGTGTTATTTATGTCTTCTGGCTCGTCTTCCATTTCTTCTTCCCCCTCTTCATCGCTTGACTCCTGCTGCTCCCTGATTATATCGGCGTTGTCGAGGGTGCCTCAAACTGTGTTGTCATCGTCTGCTGCTATGTAATCCTCATACGTGCAATCGGGGTTAATCTCTGCTACGTTTCCTCGTCGCACGGCCAAGGGAAAGTCGGGGAGAGGGGGAGGGGGGCAGACGAAGGTGCTGTTGATGAGCCAGGCTGCTGTTTCGTGGAGGGTCCTGGCTGAGAACTGGCGTCCACTGGCGATGGATCATCTGGGTCTTTGGCGCTGTCAGCGGTGGGAGCCACATAGACTAAAGTCTCTACGTTGACTGGTAGGACAAAGTGTGCGTGTAGGAAGCTGTTGGCGATTACCACCGGTCTCACGGCTCTCCAACTGGCGACGATTCTCTCCATGGCCCTGACTCACTTTTTGACCTCCTTGCACATGTATGGATTCCACACCATACTCCGCACAAACATCTCATGAAACTTTACCATCACTTGCTGGATTATCACCCGGTCCAGGGGCTGAAGCATGCTAGTGGTGTTCTTTGGCAGAAACACTAGCTCGATATTCCTGAGTTTGTCGAGAGCAGATGTGCGGGGCAATTGTCGGTGGAGAGAACGATTTTTCTATTTGCAGTGTCCATCTTAGAATCAAAGTCTTGAAGCCACTTACTGAACACCCCTGAGGTCATTCATGCCTTCTTATTAAAATCATAGTCACAAGGCAGGATGTTGCCCTTGAAACCCCGGGGTTTCTTAAACTTCCCAATCACGAGGGGCTTCATTTTATCGCTACCGTCCATGTTGCATCACAGAAGGACGGCGAGGCGCTCCTTGCTCTTCTTCGCAACCTTGCACTTATCTCCTTTTACAGCAAGAGTGCGATCTGGCATGAGGTTGTAAAACATCCCCAGCTCGTCAGCAATGCATGCATCTTGAGGCTGATAGTGTCTAAGGATATTTAAGAGAAAGAGCATCCACTTCCTCACCGGTATTGGGTCGACCAGTGCGTTTTCACCGACGACCTTGTGGCTGGATGTACTGTGATGCACTTTGAAACGCTCTAGCTACCCACTTGAACACTTAGTTTTCTATACCCAACATCAAGGAAAATTCATCAGCCTTCCTTTGCATCATCGGTCCATTTATAGGCACATTTTGCGCTCTATGCTAGCTGAACCACTCCAGCATATCCTGCTCCAGATTCACGCGCGTCACACCCTTCAAATTTTTGGCCTTCCTTCTGCACTGCATTCACAATTTCTTCTCTAATTTTGAGAATCGTGAAAGGTGTCGACCTCGGGATGCCATGCCACTGCGCAATCTCCGTCTTTGTATTCTTCTCATCCACTTTCTTGATGATCTCGTTCTTCTTCATTATCGCCAAGAAGGTCCTCTTTCCACTAATTTAGTCTAAATTATAAGTTTGTATCAAATAATAAAAATAGTGTGGGCCATCAAAAATCGTTCACAAAATCAAACCAAAAACGTAACCAAAACGAGATAACAATGGTAAAAACCAGCATGGCGCGTGATGTAGCGGCAGTCGCGCGCGGGGAAACATTGTCTTGCTTGTGGGAGGGGGTGGAAAAGTCAAATGCTATTGGCTGGCATAGATAGGGTGGTGTGTATTTTTATACCTGACCTACCCCAGTTACTAGTAATACAGCGCTCACAAAAATAATCGCAGCCCAGCGATCTAAATAAGTGCAACAAACACATTTTACGGCCGATTTCCTCAAAATGTTCAACCTTTTTTTTCACATTTTTCACGGTTACCCTAAAAAGGGTCGTTACTTCAAGAAGGATGTTATTCCCGGGATCGTAAAATTGAGATTTGATTGTATGTTCATTAAAATAATATTTGAATTATTCCTAAGCGACATTTAGCTATCCATTTAGTCCTATTAATGAATATATTTATATAAGAAAATTATTCAACAATTATTATTGTATTGGCCCTTTGTCCATTAACTTTTAAATATTAGTTTAAATTTTTAACTATAATGTGGATAAAGTTGATATTTATTTCTAATAAAATATGTGATCTGAATCAAAAAGAAACTCACCAAATCGAACAGTACCTCAAAGTTACATTGCAAAACGGGACTCTTCAACACATTTTCCCCTTTTACTCCTGGAAATTTATCCCCATCCGCCCAAACAAGGTTTTCTATTGGATATCTCTACGTTGGCATCGTACCGGTAACAAATTTGCTGAGCATAGAAAACTGGCAGACTGAGCGAACTATTACACGCGGACTTCTTCTGAAGATCGCAGTGAATGAGATAAGAACATGTCATTCAAAGAGTGAAAGAGCCGTCGAGAGGAGATTGGTGGAAAGGGGAGTTGTAAGAGACGGACATCGCATGAGTAATAAAGAAGGATAGTTTCACAGATAAGGTGGAAAAAAAGAAGATGGGCTAGTATAAAAGGAATTGAGGATAAGGTAGAGTATAAAAAAATATGGTTCTCGTTCGCATGCTTGGATTCAGGGGTTGAAAAATACATTGGGAATAGAAATGCTCGGAAACACGAGTGTATGGACATATACTACTTTAGAAGTTAGAAAAACATATAACAATTCCGAAAAAAATACCAACATTTAATATTACATGGTATAGAAACGTAATTTTACTTATATAGGCAATGTATAGTTTGTTTACCCTAAAAAGTTAGCCTAGCTTGTTTCCACTTTGATTTAGCTTATAAGATACTATCACTATATAATCGTTTAAGGTTAAAGTTTTATCTTTCAGGGTAAACGTAGTGTATATAAAGGTCAACTCTTGTTCAATCTAA
>CABFOW010000035.1:22639-51190 GCA_902141385.1 Timema californicum | reverse complement strand
TTTTTTTTTCTAGAAGGAATGAACCCCTTAAAGCTTTACGCAGCATAATAACACCTTACACTAACAATCTTGAGTGCCACTTAAAATATTTTTATTTCTATTACCCTCATGTAGACAAGCTGTAAAATATACCAATGTCCCTTTGATTTTGTAATAGAAAAATAATCAAGAGCTTAAATGAATAATTTGTCCTTCAATAACCTGATAAACCGTACTAAGTATTTTAATATAGCCTAAAAGGAATGCTGTGAAAGCTATCTGCCTGAATTATAAAATGTTTAAAACATAATAAATGAAAATACTTAAGATAATTATTTTCTTTGCCTTCAAGCGTCTAAAAATTAATCATATGATAATCTTGGGGAAGTGATCCATAATAATACATCCTATAAGTACAACAGTACGCATTTAAAACAGTAATTTTGGAAAAAGGAATAATCTATTTTAAAGGTGAAAAGCTCTCCTGAAATTTGTTTTTCCTTCAAATAAGTTAGAATAGGATTATTAAGTGAATATAGATTTATTTAAATTTTTAGCCCGCACTAGAAGCCAAGAAGTATAAAGTGCTATAAGACTTGAAATAAACTTGACCGCGATTGAAGGTAAAGTGGAGTTAGAATCTCAGTCGGATGCATCAAGGTCGCCATTGCACTTGTGATATTTAACATGGTTTTCCCAAACTCTCTCTATACTAATATTGATGAAATTTGTTTAAGCTACCTTCCTCATTCCTACCCTTAAGATTAAGTCATTATTAATATAATTTGTGTCAAACTAACAAGTAAATTAGTTTAAATAAAAATGATATATGCCGTATTTTTCATTAGGTTGAACCTCATTTTATCGCTATAGCAATCTTAGTTATGAGGAAAATGCAATAAGAGGCAGGGAAATAAACTTAGACGTTTAGGATGCTTACATAATCGCTTACTTTATGCAGTGCAGTAATCAGGTTTACGCAAGGCCGTAGGAAGCCAATAATTTCAGGGGGGAGGGGGTGTTTGGTGGGCACATCCCCCAATTGCCGGAAAATAGAAAACATTCTAAATGAAAGACAGCTCTAGAAGCTATCTGAAGAGTTTTTTTTTATGGCAACATTACCCCCTAACTGCCGAAGGCTAGGAAAGATTCTAAATATTACACACATCTAGAAGCTATCTAAAGTGTTTATATAGTAACAAAGCCACTTAATTTGTACTTGTATCTTAATTTTGATACGGCTTGAACCATAAATAAAGCCACATAATATATTTTATTCATAAAATTTCGGGGGAGGGGGGGGTTTAACCCCCTAAACCTCCCTCTGGCTACATATTTACGTGAATGTGTTTTAAATAAATATTTAACAGTTTATATATGTATAAAAAATGACAGCTGCAACTTACATGTCTTGACATATGAATACATGAAAGTAAATCTATTCACTTTTCTAGCTCTCAGATAAGGCTTTCCTATGAAAAGTAGATTGTACGTCAACGTGGGGCAAACGTCCAAGCAAGCAAGTTTAAAATATAACAATTTTTTTTATCTCCTCATTCTAAAGTAAAATAATTAGCAGTTGAAAGTTACATAAAATTCACGAATGAATATAAGTATGAATTTCGTGAAGAATCTACCTTTCGCTTCATTCAAAAGCACAAATGTCTGGGTGTCTGTCAAAACTGATATCTGTTATAAGTTTAGCGTTTCATATTCACAGTTAAAAGGGAGGGAAATATGTGCTGTAATTAATTCGGTTCTCTTTGTTGGATCGTTTGGGACGTGCCAGTGTTTTAGGGAAGTGACATGGTGTCGGCTGGTAGAAACTAGAGATGCGCTCTACGGACAAATAATACTGTATTTTTGTTTCATCAAATAACGACGTTCATCTTCACCGGAATCACACACACGTCTAACAAGGAAACCCGTGGTCGATGATCACTTGCTTACAGCAAGTGACGTCACACGTTACAATGGGAACAATCAACAATAAACGTCATTCGGCTTTTTCTTAGGTAATCTCGTCTCATAGGCTTATATACTAATTACACTAGTGGTTTTAGGGATGATAAGGTTATATTCATACGAAGTGTACCCACATTTTTGTGGAGGGAGAGTGGAAAACAATTTTGTAAAAATTACCCTCAATATACTCTACCAAGATTCAAACCTCGATATCCTCGTCATCGGCAGTCTAATCTACCGCGAGAGTAGCGCCTTAGACCACGTGGCCACCGAAGCGGGTCATTCAGCTATTGAGGTCCCTTATACTATTTAAAATAAAAAAAATGTACAAACTTTCTTATAAAGTGCATTATAGTTTGGAACAAATTTCCATTACTCGGTAGTTAATCGCCCTTAAATAAGTTTTTCTCAGAAAAACCGACAAATATTTTTTTTCTGCTCATATTTAACTCTTTTCAGATATAAATTCTGAATAAAACAATGTGTGAGAATTTTCGAAAAATAATAAAATTTTCATAGCTCGGTCACCAGAAAACTATCCTCAATTTTAGAGCAAGATTTAAAATCACAATCTTTCTTAGAGGAATGATCATATAACATCTAAATAACAATTTCTAACTCGTAGAAGAGTTACCCCAGGAACAGAGAAACATGCATTTATTCGGACAGGCAGAATTCTAAGATTATTATTTTTTAAATCGGGAGCACATAAAACGTACAGATCATAATCTTGATGTCAACAAATGTTCACGAATAAAATAATTTCCCTACATAAAGAAAAAAAACTAGCTGCCAACTTTAATTTTCAAATCCACAAAGCAAAGGCATCAGTTTTATCATGTTTGATTTTCTGGTGACGGAGAGGTAGGGGCTAAAATTCCGACCGGCAGTATTAAGATATTTTTTTTATCTTTTCTCCGTGGAAATGCGGGTATATGTTCTCTAAACTTTACCTTCCTCGATTCTACCACATTTGTTTAAATTTTCAGATAGCTCGAATGGGAAGTAAGAGGCAAAATACGGGGTAAAAAATATTACCCAAACAGAAATGCATCCATTCAATGAAAAAATAAACATTTCCTTAGAACCACAATAAATAATAAAATTTACTTGTGGCGACCGCTATGTGGTAATTCTGTAGTTTTATATAAGCCCCTTAAACAACCCTTCCAGCAATTATACATATATATATATATATATATATGACTAAAATAATAACAATGCTAATGAACGTTCAGATAAAGTCCCATATTATTGGTTTGTTTGTAAACAAGTTCTGATGTGCAAATAAAGTTGTACATTTATGACCCTTTATTAATAAACCACCGCCACTTCGCACCTCTGATTGACGTAGTATTAGAGTAATGTTTAAGTACAGTCCATGAAAACGTTAGTATATATACGTATGCACTACATGGCAGTAATAAGTAGTGTTGTATTTAGTTGAGATCATCCCCTCTGGATCTATTAACACTAAGAAACATCATAGTTGAAGTGGACTAAAACATGTATTATTATTATTTATCACCGCGTCTTACTATCCGTTCGGGTTATACGCTTTAAGTACTAATTACACTAATGGATTAGGAATTGGGAAGTTTTAATTAGAGGAAGTGAACCTGCATTTGCATGGAGTGAGAGTGGAAAACCATTTAGGAAAAAACCACCCCCAGTTCACCCGACCGAGATTCGAACCTCGATTTCCCCGTCCTCAGCAGTCGGGCTCAACACGACTAGCGCGTTAGCCAACTACGCCACCGAGGCGGGTGACTAAAACATTAATTTTGTAATGTACTGGTGTTATCAACTCAATAAAATTCTTTAATTTTATTTTCATAACCAGTAAAAATTTATAACGACATTAATTGGAGAAAATGTTGACCCACTTATTATTTCTGGCACGGTTAGAATAATGTTTGTCACATCTGATCTGCTCTACTTCTCAACCTAAAATGTGATCTTTAATTTCAGAATAGTATATTCTGATTATATTCGTAATATTTTTTTAAACGTGGTAATTTGTTCTAAATTTGAGTTATACCACGCAGTCATATTTAAAAGTGTTGATTTTAAATTAATGATACAGTTTCTATTGAAAATTTTACCTATTTTTAACTCCTTACATCCTCGTTCTCTCAAAAATAGATAGTTTTTTACTCCTATTTATCATAAGGTATTCAAAACTAAAATTGGTAGCTTCTAAGTGAAATATTTCGCCATATAGATTTTCAGAATATTTACTAGGCTATTTTTTTGGAACTTTTTGTACCCCATGTATATTTTATTTAACGTTTTATTAGCTCAGAAAATTATTATTTATTCATCCATGGGTCGAAAAAAAATGTAACATTATATATGACTATTAATTACAACCTTTGGAAAACATTTTGATAATATTTGAAACTTAATTTTTAGATATTAAAAACTAAAAACCACCCCCAGTTCACCCGACCGAGATTCGAACCTCGATTTCCCCGTCCTCAGCAGTCGGGCTCAACACGACTAGCGCGTTAGCCAACTACGCCACCGAGGCGGGTGACTAAAACATTAATTTTGTAATGTACTGGTGTTATCAACTCAATAAAATTCTTTAATTTTATTTTCATAACCAGTAAAAATTTATAACGACATTAATTGGAGAAAATGTTGACCCACTTATTATTTCTGGCACGGTTAGAATAATGTTTGTCACATCTGATCTGCTCTACTTCTCAACCTAAAATGTGATCTTTAATTTCAGAATAGTATATTCTGATTATATTCGTAATATTTTTTTAAACGTGGTAATTTGTTCTAAATTTGAGTTATACCACGCAGTCATATTTAAAAGTGTTGATTTTAAATTAATGATACAGTTTCTATTGAAAATTTTACCTATTTTTAACTCCTTACATCCTCGTTCTCTCAAAAATAGATAGTTTTTTACTCCTATTTATCATAAGGTATTCAAAACTAAAATTGGTAGCTTCTAAGTGAAATATTTCGCCATATAGATTTTCAGAATATTTACTAGGCTATTTTTTTGGAACTTTTTGTACCCCATGTATATTTTATTTAACGTTTTATTAGCTCAGAAAATTATTATTTATTCATCCATGGGTCGAAAAAAAATGTAACATTATATATGACTATTAATTACAACCTTTGGAAAACATTTTGATAATATTTGAAACTTAATTTTTAGATATTAAAAACTTTTTCCACTAAGATTATTCCTGTTTGAATGAATATTATCTGCCATCAAATACTATGTATTTTTTTTTGGGGGGGGGGGTCAAGGTTATGGCCCCAGAATTAATAGTAAGTTAAACAAACTTTGCTATAATAACACGCAATGTTACAATATTTGGAGAAGATGAGTACCCTTGAAGCGTAAGGAAGTGTACAGGGCGTACTTTGTACCCATTCTCACACATGCAGCAGAAACATGTACAATGAATGTAAGAGAGACTGCGAAAGTGGAAGCCATGGGAATGAAGTTTGTGAGGAGCATGTTAATTGTCACGAGGAGAAACAGGATTAGGAATGAAGTTATCCTGGAAAGAGTAGGGGTACAAGGATTACATGAGATAGTAGAGGAAGCGAGACTAAGATGGCATGGGCATGTAATGAAGATGGAGAAAGAGATGATGCAAAATATATATATATATATTGGAAATTAAGTAGGTAGGAAAAAGATCGCAAAGGAGGACAAGAAAGATATGGTAGGAGCAGATAACAGAAAGTGTGCAAGTGAGGCTAGTAATGGAAGCAATTAAAGGAGGAAGAGTGGTAAAACCACAGAGGAAGATGGAGGCATTTTACTAAACTGATCCCTCCACAGGCCGTTAACAGTTGATGATGATAGGAATTTACGATATTATTGTGATAAAATAATAATTGTGCTAAAACTGTATATGATAATAAAAAGGTATTGATTCTTTCTTTGTAAGAAATTTATCGTGCAGTTAAGTTTTTTTAACATACTATTAATTGACAGCACTTGAAAATCACATATTTATAAGATTTATTTATAATTTGTGTGGTTTTTGTGCTTACCAAATGCACGAACATTAGCAATAGCGCCCCAACAAATTATGTCATAACCACGGGTGAATATAGATTTATTTTATCAATATACTTTAATTGCTTTAATAATGAAGGTAAGCATAATTTAAAATCCCCAAACAAAAAAGTATGGTAAGAATACGGAAAATATTTTATTGCAAAATCATTCACATGAAAAGCTTTGAGTTCAAAGTATTATATGGGAGCATAATACAAGGTTACTGAGTCACAAAATGGCCCAAATTATGTGCATCCAAACTGATTTGTCCGCGAAACAACGCAGTAAAGCGAGCCCAAAACGACCTCATTTAAAAACCAACTTGCAATCTACATAAAAATGAGAGTTTCAAGATAATGATCCCTGTATTGTCCAGTGTGTGATTATTCGGGTCTGTTTTCACCGGTTACAATTTGGCCGTTTATAGCGAAGGAATATTACGACTAACTCGTTTATTTAAATTCCTGCGGATGAAAGAAATCTAAATTATATTTTTAGCTTCTTTTTCATTTATGATTATAACCCTTGCTCCATTCAAATTGTGACGTGCGATTGTGTTCTTTGTCTGTGAACATTTAAAGCGCTGTAATGACGAAACACAAAAGTGTTCTACATTAAGATAAAGATCATGATAAATTCAAATTGTAGCAAATTTTAAACATCAGTTATTTTAAAAACTATCCTGTGAGAGTCAAATTTGTCTATTTCTTCCAAGTGTCTACATTCCTAATTAATATTTTCAGGCCCGTACAAAATAACCCCGCAATTTTGAATACAAATCTATCTGCTCAACTTTTTTGTATACCTGAACATAGAAATACGAACATAGATAGTTCTTGAACCGACTCCTAGCACAGGTTTTTTCTCTTTTCCGTACCGAAATTGTCAAAATCTTCCGAACAAATTGAAAGAGTTGACCCTACACGATGAAGATATCAAGCAAATTTGTGGCGTTTCATTTCCTCGCTTCCTTTTTTACAATTGCACTGTTGCAATGCTAATTGCTAATTACTGTTTTTTGTTGTTGTATAGAGGAACAGATGAATTGTTACCAGCAATTATATAACGGTAATGTGTAGCAATTACCTGACGTAAGAGAGAACACTGCTATTCAGGCAACCTTGGTAGCGTGTTCACTCAAACCAACATCGGCGGGCGGAACACATGGAAACCTCAACAATACAGTTGCCCGAGAAGCATTAAAACTTGTTTTTTTTTTGTAGGTGTGCTTCACGTTTTACCCTTTGTCCGGGGTATCCGTATATTTACGGAAGTAGGTTAGGAATGACAAAGGTAGATTTGAGATTAAGTTCGCCTACATTTACGTGGAGGAAGAGTGGGACACCATTTAGGCTAAAAACAACTCCTTTGCACGCCAGGCTGGGATTTAAACCCAAACCTCCTCCCATCAGAAAATATTGTAAGTGGCAAGAGAGAGAGACACCTTAAACTGTGGGACCACGAATACAGTTTATATGTTTGATTATTTTTTTACAGCGCGTCTCACAACCGTTTTGATCTATCCGCATTTTTAATTAAAATAATAGGGTAGCAGATTTAGTTTAAATGTATCAGCATTAGAGTGAAGGTAAACTTAAAAGCAGTTTGTAAAAAACTACTCTCAGTACACCAAGCCGGAATTTTGACCCCGACCATAAAACAAGACCAAGCAAGGTTGACACCTTAGCCTGCTTGCCCCCCGGTGTTGGTTGTGTTTATTGTATTTAGAGGGATATTGTATCATTATTATTATTAGCACCGCGTCTTACTACCCGTTCGGGTTATACGCACTTACGCTAATATGTAATGGTAGGGTGATTGTGAGATGAAATGGAGGACCTACAGTTTAACGTGGAATCCGAACCATGGTGGAGGCCTGGCATTCCCCACATTCACAAGATGTCTTGTCAGAGGTGAAGGAAGGGTTTGGTGATCAGATAAATCTGTGCAGGGACCGAGGATTGAACCCCGGCCGCCATCACAGAAGGGATATTGTAATAGAAGTGGTTAGTGGCGAACGGAAGAGTTTACTAATATCTTTCCAGCAGATTTAGGTATGCGATAGCGTGGGAAGTGTCGTTTCCCATCCTCTACAGCCGAATCATGGTGCATGCTATGTATCGTCACTCCCCCTTCACTCTAATATATAGAGGAGGTAACGATAACTATTACAAAGTAAATGTATAACAAAGTAGAGACTGGAAAATGTATAAGAGTAAGAGAAATAAATAGGTAACAATAATAGATTTATTATAAAAAGATGATATAGGGTTACAATTGATAAACAAGATTAAATGCAGGACCAAAGAATAATAAACAATAATAAATGTCCGTTAAATTGGTTAGGAAAAACATATAGCTCTTAGAAGTATAAGGGAAAACATTACGTTTTAAACTGACAAATATGATTGGATTTAACAACTCCAAAAATATAGTAACTTCCCGTAGCACGGGAGAATGCGTGTCCAAGACGACACGGTAACAGTAAAAAGGAAGTTAAGTTGATAGAGAATATTAGATTCCAAAACAGCCCGGCTAGCACCAGACTACCACCAGAAGGGTCTAAACAGAAAACATGGTGAAGTACTTACTAATAAAAATATAACTGCAGATCATATAGTTTTAGAGTTACTAAGCTAAAGGTCAGCCTAGCTAGCTAGCTTGATTTGAAATTAAGAAAGGTGCCATAGACACACTAAATAATAAATGGTAAGAGGGCGGTCTGTCAGTTACATTAGCAGATGGCTAACAATCGGGTGTCAACACAAAATTGTACTATGGCCGGTCCTTTCCCAGTGGGTACTGCCAGAGCACTCAATAGTACATTTACACCATTACCCACTCCCTGGGGTATACATCAAATCTAGTACACACTAACTTTAAATACTTGGACAAATGAGGTGCCAACAAGGGGCAAATGAAAATACTATCTGTGTGGGCCACTATACAACACTAGCCGTGCTCTGCACTTTGTTCTTCCAAAATAGTTACACAGAAAAAGGGGTGCCAACAAGAATGCTGTGAGATACTGACCAACTATGTCCTCAAATAAAGGTGTTAGACAACCTGCTTGTAGCCATACAAAAATTCGAGCAAGTGAGCTTGACGTCCACGGAGTCCTGGGATATTGTGAAGGCATAAGGACTTAAAACGGAATAATGAACTTTTGGAGAAGAGGAACCTTAAAGCAAGGTCCTTATTACGTATAGAGCTCAAAGCTCCAGTATTTAAGCTATGTCATATGAACATATGGAAAATATATAGTCAGATTATCTGACTAAAGAAATTAAGTCAGATTGACACAAAACAAAATTTAGTCATTCTGACTAGAACAACAAGTCTGAAGGACTTAGAAAACATTATAGCTGCTTCGACTAACAGAAACACAATTAGTTAGACACAAAATTAGTCTCCTTGACTACTACAAAAAGTCTGAACGACTTGGATATTTTTTGAATACTTGGAACATAAAACGAGACCCACGACCCAAACATCAAGATCACCAGTTTCTTCTTCAGGTGCTGGAGCAGAGGTTCCTCCTTCTAGGATATAATATGATCAACCACAAGTAGAATGAACCTAGGGGTCACCAGTTATATATTCTTTTTTCTGACTCTAACCAGGACCAAATATGGGCATGTAATGAGGAAAAAGGAAGAAGGGCGGAAGTGGGAATGGTGGAGGAAGAGTTGTCAAGGAAGTCCGCTAGGGCAGCAGTGCTCGTAGCTCGAGGCATTGAACCAACGACAGTCAGGTATTTCGTCAACATCGAGTGAGTTGCCACGCCTTCGCTTACGCCATACTTTCAGAATAGTTTGTCGAAGCATGGTGTTTGTATCCAGGAACATCAACTTAAATTAAGTAGAACACAAATGATATTATTGCAGAATATATCAGTTTTAATTCTCCTCTGTGGATTCCTTTATTTCAGTTTAGTATTTTGTGCATGTTACGGTTTGTAGATTTCATTTTACTTGAGTGGCATGCTACAGCTTTAAAATTCTCCCGCCTCATCACTAAATTAGTGAATTAAAAAAAAACCCATTCACATGAAAAAGTATAATAACGAAATATAGCTTTTCAGTGATTTATTCGTATTATATTTTCTATAGAAGATTTTTTCAAACACGTTTGCGTCTTTTTACGTCTGAATATTTGCCATGACTCGTAAACGTTAAACTTCATCCATTTGTTATATATCCTTATTTTGAAGAGAGAAAAATATGTTAATTTTTGAATTTGATTTTTTATACATTTTATTTACTTAGTTCTTAATTTTAGTAGAAATAGCTAAAAGATAGAATAACTTGACTAACTAGTATATTTACGTGTCAACACACAGCTGGATATTAGTACAAGGTTAATAATAATAATAATAATTATTATTATTATTATTACTACTATTATAAGAAAAAGAACCCACTTCAGTGGTCGAACTGTCTAACTCTTAGGGGACGGCCGGGACTGGGCGAGCGAGCGACTAAAATATAAAATAGAACACATTGGTTGTAATGAGAGGTGACCAGACTGGAGCGAGCGTGCTTGAAAGATAAAACTGGTTCTATTTTTCAAGCGTGCGCGCTCGATCCGGTATAGTCTAGTTTACAGGCGCCAGGCAATATTCTTGTATGTTGGTTCATTGAGTGCTAGGTAAACTTCTAATTTTGACATTTTTATTATTATCGATAGGTTTTGCACACGGCCTAACTTAATTGGTAAGATCATAAGCCATATATATATTATATATATATCTGATATGTTACAATACTTCAATATTATCAAAGTAGGCCTTTACAAATAAGAATCCCCATTAGCGTGGAGAAAGTATGAAAAAACCACAACAATAAACCACTTGCCAAAAACCACCCTCAGTTCACTGAGCTAAGATTCGGATCCTTCTCGTCAACAACTATCGAGAGCTATCTGCTAATCACGCGCTCGCCAGTGTGGCCACACAGTCGCTTGCGCATTCGCTCGCACGCTTGTCAGTCTGGCCGAACCCTAAGGCGTCACTCTCGCAATGATAGAACTGCCGATGACGGGGAGATTAGAGTTCGAAGTCCAGTCTGGTGTAATGAGGGTGGTTTTTCTTAAATGGTTTTCTACTTTACCTCCACGAAACTGTGGGTGCACTTCTTTTAAATTCAACCTTCATCATCTTAATTGAATTAGAGTAATTAGTACATATTAGTATAATTCAAACGTGTAGTAGGACGCGGTGTTAAAAATAAAAGTGATAACACAACAATTAATAGAAATGAGGAGCGTAGTTAATATAAAGTGTACCTGCGTTAGCATGTAGAAGGGAACATCACATATGGAAAAAAAACACCAGACTGGGATTCGAGCCCCAACATCTCCAACGACGATGATTTTATTACAGAACAGGTATAACTACATGGATAAAGTGAGATAGGATGTGATTAGCGCATGGTCCATAATGCTACATGCATGTAAAAATAATGCCTTAGACGTCGCGTCCTCCGTTACAGGTGGCTAACATGCTGTGGCCAATACTTTAAAACTATTTAAAAAATATTGAACTTTATTTGGAATATGTATAATACAAAATTTGCAATATTTTACCATTCAGTTGCATATTAATTAACAAGATTCATCGTCTTCCTCCAAAATAATAGGTTTTCCAATTCCCTGTAAGACCAGCCTTTGAATAATTTTCATTCCCCTCCCCCCCCCCTTACAACCCACGCAACAATAACAAACAATAACTAAATTAAACACTTTTTTTTAACCATAGGAGCTTGCGCCGGTGGGTATTTGGACAAAGGCGTCAGTCCCAACGGCCCTAGTTTATCGGTGATGAGGCGGTCAACGTTAGAATCTCATCAGGCTATACCAAGGTGATTTTTACTTAATCATTTCCCACTCCCCAATCACGCAACCGCAGGTACATTTCCTATAAATTCTAGCTTCTTCCCTAACCAGTTAGTGTAAATATGCGGCTAGTACGATCGAGTGGTAAAACGCAGGATGCTGGAATAAGATTATTTTACTATCAAATGTATTTCTCATCCATGTTTTGACCTGGAAGTTAGTTGCGCCCCCGTCAGGTTCACTAGCGTTCGATTCCAAACATTTCCTGCGCGGACGTCAATAGTCAACGCAGTTTGATCATTATCGATGTTGGCGAGCTGGTAATTAGCTGGTTCCAGATTTCCGCCAGGCAGTAAATTACCCCTCCCTAATAACAGCCCGTAGTGCTGTTGATCCACCCGCAAGACACACACAGAATCCAATGGGTGGTATTTAACACACTTTTCCCCCCAACAGCTCCAGTAATTATATCAGCTGGAGTTTTCCGTCTCAAGTGTTCGCCGTCATGACGTATAACACGCATCGGTGGTCGCACGCTCTAACGCGTCCCTTAGAATGGATGCCAGTGAGAGGGAGATAGGGCTCCGAACACCACTCGGGTGTACTGGGGGTGATTTTTCCTAAATGGTTTCTCACTCTCCCTCCACACAAATTCGGGTACATTTCCTTTACAAATTGTCTTTAATTAGTCATTAGCATTAAAGTACCGGGCGTTGCATAGAAGAAATATTTTAGGCTAAAAGGCATAAAAAGACTAAAAATGTGCGAGAAGTAACAAGTAAATCTAATCAAAACCAATTAAAAGTGGGTAAAAATTATAAAATGGGCAATAAGGGTATTATTTTAGGTTAAAAAGGGTAAGAAAGTCCAATAAGCGTATAACCTGAACGGGTAGTAAGACGCGGTGCTAAATAATAAAAAAATAAATAAAAGTCCAATTAAAAATATATACTGTATATATTTGTATTTTTATACCATTTACGCTTTTTATGCGTTCAGCTTATTTACCCTTTTTACCTGGTTTACACTTTCACCCCATATCCTTTTTAGCTCGTATGCACTTTTGGTACTTTCTACCCCTTTCTTCTTCTACCCCTATTACATTTTATAACCTTTTTATTTATTAAATATATTTTTTGCCCCTTTACTATTTTTATAATTTTTGCCCTTTTTCCCTAAGGTGTGATAAGGTTTAAAAAGTGAAAAAAGGACGAAAATAAAAAGGATAAAAAATAAATTATAAAAAAAACAGTCAAAAGAGGAAAATGGAAGAATGGTAAAAAAGGGCAAACATGGCACAAAGGAGAAAAATAAACATAATACAAATTGTATAAAGTTTAGGACGAAAAGGATAATACAGGTAAAAGCACCAAAAGGGTAAAAAGGGCAAAAAAGGTTAAAAAGTGCCAAAAGTGATAAAGGGTGAAAAAGCTTTAATGATTATAAGGGTAAAAATGTAAAACGTAAATCTAATGCAAATTTTAAAATTCAGGCTTTGAGGTGCATATGTTTATGCTCAGGGGCTACCAATTTTTTAATGTCTGACCTTTATGTGCGGTAGATATTGCACAATGCTCATGACGGACAGGTAGACAGAACAAACGCTTTATTCTATTAATACAGATGAGATTACATGGCACTCAGGGCTGGTTGTACCAATATCATATTTATTCTTCAATCATCGGATTGCCAATCAAGTAATTTTGGGTTGCAACAAAGTTAATTAGGGATCAAAATATTAGATCATCCTACAACAGATTTGATTAAAAAAAATCAAGTAAACAACATGGCAATACTGTCAAAAAAGGATTGTATCTGAAAAATCTGACTGTGAAATTATATAAATTTTTACATAAGGTTGGCTATGACTTAATAATTAAATATACATCCTTTCAATAAATTGCCATTTCGAGCACGTTACTTAAGAAACATATTTTAAGCATTTAAGATTTAATACATATGCACACAAAAAAAGTACTCAGTCTAAACCTCATCCCAGATTTTAATTCTCTGGGATTAAAGAAAGTTAACTTCTTAACGTGGTTGCTATGGATTTCCGCCATTCTTTATAACTTCATTGTATAGTTGATAAACAAATTCTGAAGATGCCATGGTTGACACTACTATCCTTAAAAATAGATAACATTAAATCATTTAAATAATAATGCAAAAACTCATTCAGTTACTAAAACTTGTCCTCTAGGTTATGTCTTCCATCAACATGATGATCGGAAAATAAATTAGTTGATGTGAGATAATTGGCTGGTTAACTTGACCAGAGATTGTATCGACAATCACCTCATAACTGTCAATGGTGCAACTGAAAGTGAGGTTTGAGACACTGATTGGAGATCAACTTACATCTGAACTGTGAATAAGACAATGATTACTCTTTGTGCAATCGGCTCTTATTCACACAGCCATGTATGCAGGTGACTTAAAATCCAATCTTTCCTTTAACAGCAACACTCAACATTAAACAAAGTAGTATTTAATTTGACTTTTAGAACAAACCTAGAGCATGATTTTTTTTTATAGCAAGGTCGTTATTTTAAATCTGGAAACTGGTGGAGAGATTTGCATTTAAATTCTTAGTCCGTTTAATTTATTAACGAAAATAGTCAGTGTCAATCTTCCTACCAGGGTGTAGATTAAAAAAGGTCCGTGGAACCATATGCCTATTTATAATAAGGACCATAGAAAATACAATTTTTAAAAGCATGCATTTAAATTCTTAGTCCGTTTAATTTATTAACGAAAATAGTCAGTGTCAATCTTCCTACCAGGGTGTATATTAAAAAAGGTCCGTGGAACCATATGCCTATTTATAATAAGGACCATAGAAAATACAATTTTTAAAAGCAATTCAATGCTGCCTAAGCAAAAATATGAGTTAGTGTTTATACTCGTTATCAAAAGATGGAAAGAGTTATCAACATAGTTATAGACAAGAGCGTTCGCAGGTTTAATTACTCCTTTTTCCCTTATTTTATATTTCGTACAATGACGTCTACGAGTCAGTTTTCATATTCATAGTGAGAGGAGCCAATCAGATCTTTTATTCCCTTTGTTTTACCGTTTTCTAATCAAGTACCAAACTGTTGAAATTTGCTCCGCTGACTGCGAGATTGAGAGAAAAAAAAAGGAAATATGGCTGACGCGGTGCGGTGTCTTTTAGCGGCGGTGACAACACGTCACGACCTGGTTGCCTAGTGCGTAGGGACCCTAACAGTGCTCAGGTGCATCAAATTAAGATGCGACCCGCTTCACAATATAACTTCGAATTCACCAAGTAGACAACATCGTTAACGACTTGACCTAATGGTGTAGGGGTCACTGAGTGAAATAAATCAACTTTGTACTTAGAAACAGNCAGGTTCATATGATCCAAAGATTAAATGATAAGATCCCATGTGAGCTGAGAGCAATAATTACCAGAATCAAAGGAGTTCCAGATGTGCCACAGCGTATGCCAAGAGAAGGACCTCCAAAAAGAGGACGGTGCTACATATGTCCAAGGAAGATGAACAGGAAATATGCAATCATGTGCAGTGAGTGCAACAATACAGTTTGTCCGCAACAAGCTAACCAAACAACTACATGTAAAAACTGTTCTGCTTAGAGCTAAGGGGGGAGTTTTCAACAGATTCAATATTTATATGCAAAAAATATATGCTAAGTTTATTTACACGTGTTATAAACTACGTGTAAATCAAGTATTGCGAATTACTTGGAATTTTATTAATTAAAACATACTACTTCGAATTTTTTCACATAATTGTTTTATTGCCTAACGCAGGGAATACCTACTAAATCATTTTTTTAGCACCTACATTTTTAATATATTTTAAAACACTTGACACATTAAAAATATCATTTAAAACACATAGCTTACATTGATATATTTAAAGAACTTGCCTAAAAGTATTGGAAAAACTAAATATTGCCTGCCTGTCAGTTTCCACAATTTTTTTATTTTTTTATTTTTTTCAGCCTCTGGGTGAAGGTCATACCTCTATTGATTTGGAAAATGAAGTCATAGAACAAGTTTGTAAAAATTCAAAGATTTTTAATTATTTATAAAAAATTTTTTTTTCCGTTGGTAAATAAGTGAAATTGGATATTTTTTTCGAAGTAAATAAAAACATTTAAGCAATGTTTATTTAAAATATGATGCATAAATAAGTAATACATATCTTCATATCTTTTTGATTAAATATTTTTGAAACGAAAGGTTTTATTAATTTTTTTATTGACTGGGGTCAAAAATGACCCCACCATACCAAATGCGTCCGTATTTTTTGCCATACCAGCTGAGGGTTAAGCAGTTAAGTGGTTGACCACAAGTTCAAGGAACCCTGGTTTGATGTCAAGAGTGGGTGTCAAAGAAATTTACTCTTTATTTAGGGATTCATCCTATTACCCTAGTATATATTTAAGAGCTAGGACTCGATGTGTAGTAGCCAAAGGACCGGATTTACAGCTGTGAAAGCCTCGGGGCTGTGAAAAATTAGAGGCCCCGATATTAAACAAATATTTTTCTTTTAAAATTTTCGATACTATAAATTTTTTTCTTTGCAAAATTAAGTGTTAAAATCTCAATGAGGATTATTTAAATAAGTAAATATTGTCGTCACAATACATATTTTTGTTTCAAACAATTTTATTTTATCTTTAGGTTATTTTTAGTTAAATGACAAGGACAGAAAATGATATCAAAAATTTGAAAATAAAAACATGTTTTATTTTATTTATTATTTTCTGTTTAAATTACCTATGTTCATTTTCATAAAATTAATCAAAGGAAGATTTTTTTTATTGCAATAGTTTGTGAAGGCTCTGGGGCGTTAGCTCATGTTGCCTTCTGTTAAAACCGGGCGTAGTAGTAGGTATACAAAAATGTTTAAGTTTAATTTAGTTTTTAAGTCATATTCTGATATAATCTGTATGAATACATATTTCAAGTTAAATCTACAACCAAACAAATGTAGCCCTACCACGAAATTAACTAATGGAAATATTTGACCGGGAAATTAGATACAAGATTATGGTCGAACCAGAAATCTCATAGGTTACAATTAAATCGAGATCAGTGAAAGAGGTTTTTTTTTTCATTTTAAAATAACTAATATTTCTTTCTTGCCGTATATTTATAAAATAGAGAAATAGTGCCATTGATGTATTTTCCACTGTCTTCTAACGGAGACTACAGCGTGTTACAGCACCAAGATTCGACACAAGAACCCCTAATTTTGAAACTTGGGAAAATACTCGCTTGCGAGCTAACTCGCAACTCATGAACTCGCAAATCGCAGGCTGTGCTGAAACAGAGCTAATTTTGAAAGGTTTCTACTGTCGTGCGAGTCGGTGTAGTGTTGTTTTCTTTTGCGACTGAGTTTTCAATCCGATAACACTGTAAAACCATGACATGCCAAAGGATTGAGACGATGAGATGCCACAACATGCCATTATACAAGATACGTAACTTAAAGTAAACACTATTATTGTTTTGAGTGCATCATATACAACGATTTGTTTAGTTTCATTGGGAAACCATCTTCCAGTTGTGCACATCTAAGCTTGTTGTCTCAACATTTTCTCAAAGTTATATCACTAGAAGTAAAACCGTTTTATCGGTAACTATCCACTTTAGCACACTTGGTAGCGTGCTTGACCCAAACTCAGGTTTCCACAAATTCTATCCCACTCCATGTAAAATATTTAAATTCTTTGTCTGAATTTAAATTACGTTTTCATAATTAGAATTCAGTAATATGGTTATTTTATTTTCAGAACTATTTTTAAAATATAAATATACCCTAAGGATTTTACTATGCGAATAATAATTAGCTTACTTAGACTTATTTTAAAATGTGTACACATTTATGTTGTAAACCCCATTAATTTAATTTTTAAATAATCATCTACATACAAAATTTCAAAATTAATGTAGGCCTAGCGTTTTTAATTTAATACCTTTTAAATTATTTTTAAGGATTATTATGTTAGTCTACGTAGACTCAAATACCTTGTATACTTCTATAAAATATATTTAAAACATATTATATGCTTACCTATACGAGAATTTAAAATTAAAGTCTGATAATTATATAAAAAAGTAGAGTTGCAAAAATTTGAAGATGCGAGCTTTAGATCATGAGACGGTAACGTTACCGACTCAACCAAATTGACGGTTGAGGAGATTTGAAAAAAATTAGAATATATAATTATGTTTTCGCCCAAACACATATTTTTATTGAAGGATTGCATAAAGTGTACAAAGCAATCATATTATTTTCTTCTGCAAACCTATTTTGTATAGTGGTAGGTTTATTTCAACAAAATCATTTTCAGAAATCTGCAACCGAAGAGGGGGATGGCATTCATTTTGTTATTTTACTGCCTATTCGATAGACAAGGCTTGTATCGCACGGTGTGAGACTGGCGAGTAGAATACGCTCGCTATTCGATCGTGTGACGTCAGTTTTCGCAGCGCAGAAGTTTCAAAATTAGGGGTTTGCGAGATTGTGTGTGAGATGAGAGAAATACGCTAGCGAATCGCTACTAGCACGTTTCAAAATTAAAGGTCCAGATGCGAACTGCATTACCTACCTAAAGTAAGTTAGGTGCTATCCGTGGGGTGATACGGGCTCTCAAGTGCTTCAAACGCTAGAGAACAGCTCTAGAAGCACTCGAATTCTCTTCACCATAATTTCTGAAGTTTGATTCTTTATGTGGTAGTTATAGGGACCATGTTAATAATGATGCGTTATTAGAAGTCATTGCACTCAGTCTAAATTGAATATGGGTGTTCGAAGCTGATACAAAAAAATGGAAGATGTTACCTGATACATAAACCGTAAAACAACCAATTTACACACATTTATAAACGTATATATTCAATATTTCATTTCCAAAAACTCTATTATTTTTCTTTGTACAGCCTTAAAGTAAAAACAAAAATAGAGTATTCCTTTTCTAAGGCGCAATAACTATCTTTGTTCCAAAAAACGTAATTTGTTTTATGATATATTTATTTTGAATGTGCCAAAAACCATAAGCTATTTGGAATATTTACAGAGCTATTGTTAAAATAAAAGGATTCAAAGACTGCATCTCGTAAGCGAATATTAAAATCATAATAAATTAGTTCTTACAAAATCAATATTAAAGTTTTTTTTTAAAGCACCATGCCTTAAAACATTTTTATAAGTACATGTGGAAACGCACCCACCCTCCCCTATTATGAGGTTTAAATCCATATCCATGGGAAATATGCCTGCCCCACCGCCCCCACCCCCAAAATCTTCCTGCGCTCATGGTTGAAATGCATCATTTAACTAAGTTTTGGTCTTTATTTAGTTTTTGATTTGTTTTATTAGACTAAACCTTAATGGTAGATTATTTGAACAATGTTGTTACAAATTCCAAACATTCACCTGGCAAATGATTAACTAGATCAGATCCCAGGTACATTTATTGTCTCTTTGTGTATTTATCCTCAAGCAAAGAGAAAAGAGCATCTCTTCTCGTATCGCGCATGTGTCAAGTTGTTCTGTACACACTGCTGCTCGAAACCTGTTCCCGAAGAATGCATCAAGTCAGCAGGCACGCGGAATTCATTCCACAGGTTCTCTTAATAAACGGGACCCAACAAATTGCTGAATCTTCCAGCAGGAATTTCAGTGCTGCCGCTAGTTAATTAATCTGTTTCTATTCCGCCCAGAATAAGTTCCTCCGCCTCGGGGTACAAACAGTTCCACTGGTACGAACCTCTAGTTTGAGAACATAAACCCTGAAGAGAGTTTACCATCGAAAAAACTATTGTCTTGAGTAATATTAGACTATAATATGTTTGTAAAGTAAAATTTATTCGTATTTAAGAATTTCCCCTTGATGTATTATTTCGATACAAACCTCAAAATTTCAATTAAAAAAGTGAAAACAAAATATTAAAAGGTACCTTTGTTTATGCCTACCCTGAAAAGTAGCAAGCTTACCATACATAGTTGCACTATGACGTGGCTTATGGGATATAGCCATAGTATAGTCCGTTTAGATAGGACTGTTACTTTAGTAAACGGTGTGTCCTTTTCAGACGAAACAAAGCATTGCAATTATTCTGAATGCATGTTCAACCTCAACAAAGGGATGGAGCCAAAAACTCAATCTAAAATGATATTACTATTTTTCTACTTTACAGTTCAAATTTGAGTTTAAAAAAGGATCACACTTACTGTAGACATGTATTCCAACAAAGAATACAAAAAACAAAAAGTTTAATACATAGCTTTAAAAGCATCTTCGTCTCACCATTACTTTGATGGTTTAAGAATATAGAATTAAACGTTACACAAACATAAATAATAGGCTATGAAATATATTACGATAAAATAATAGGTTATGATAAGATAATAGATGGGAACTAAATGAATTAATTGATTTATTATTACTACCAAAATATTACTATAGCATAACTTAGGTCCTTAGAACCCGAGAATCCTGTAAAAGTAGGTCTGTATAGTATTTATATTGACCTACTTTATCAACCAATATGTACATACATTCCGCTAACACTGGAGGACATCAGTCTTTACCTTGATGGATTACACTACTGAGTGACTTAGAGGATAGGACCAGGTCAAAGTACCATTAAATCTAAATAGAATATCTCTGATAGTTAATTATATAAATTCATTCCTTAACGTAGCCGTTATTACACATGCTACAAATTTAAGATTTCAAAATTCATGCACGAATCATATTACACCTATTATATATATTACATATATATATATATATATATATTACATATATACATTATATATATATTACATATATACATTATATATATATTACATATATATATATATATATATATTTATTACACCTATTATATATATTACATATATACATTATATATATATTACATATATATATATATATACTTTGAAACACCGTAGTTATTTTATAAACAAATACAAGAAAACACCTACCTAGACCAGTTTCATATGCGAAACTGCCCCATTTCATTCGAGTTTAGGTAGGTGTTGTCTTGTATTTAGTGTAACACCGCACTTTAGGCGTACTCAATCTGAATATGATAATGGCACAAAATGTAAAGACAGTCAACAAAAACAACTATTCATTGCTTTAAGAAGTTAGCATTTTACATTTAGCTGCAATCTAGTGGAGAGTTTTATAACTATTTGAAACGGAGAACTTACCGCACCGCCTGAGATATAGGCAACCCATCTGGTACAAATTCTCGTGTTTTTCTTTCTCTTACCTGCAACAAAAAGTAAAAAACAAAGTATGAGAACAAAATTTCTCCAGCAGCCAAACCGGTTCTACCTTCAATGTTTTTCTTAACCACAATCGGCCACGGGCGATGGTCCAACAAGTTTGTCTTCATAAATTCATAAACTTGACAAGCAATAAATAGGTATTAGACGCCGTAAAGTGGGCGAGGATGATTATATGTAAAGGGGGATAAAAATCGGGAACCTATTTCCCCGTAAAACTATTCGGGATTCGTTGTTGATGGATGATGCTAATCATAGAATCAAAGTAATACACAGACGATACCACTGTGCCCTTGAACCACCTCTATTTTTTTCCCCAACAAAAAGAACAATGATTTACAAAATAACATTGTGTGTTCATCTTTATAATAAAAGCGTATAATAGTTTATCAATGATTCGTCAAATTAATAACTTTCCTAAATTATGCTTTTAAGCACTTAAATAACATACTTGAATCATTAATTTATGGAACCTCTTGATATAAGTTAACTCTTAAATCGTATAATTTTTTTTATAATGCTCCACTTAAAAGATCCCGACCTAGATTCGAACACGAATATATTTGATAGTATTTATATTCAAGGTTGACAGGAGATTCTTGGTTATCATTTCTTAAATACCCATTTCAGATATTAAATAATACAGTGCTCAGATTACTTTAAAGTAAAAAGAAAAAATATCATATTAATAATTTATACATGTATATGCGGTTAAGGGATATTCTTGGGAGGGTTAATTAACACCTGTCAATAACATTTGTCTTACACTAGATAACCCACACCAGTGGTCACACTTTCTAAGGCGCCAGTCCACGAAGTGTGGTTTGCCGATGATGGAGAAGCCAAAGTTCGTATCTCAGCCAGGTGTAAGTGGAGTAGTTTTTTATAGTTTTCATACCTACCCCTTTAATAATTGCGCTCAGAGCTAAAGTATTAAACGTATCACTAATAATACGGTATATATAGTACTCAACCATAGTGTTTTAAAATCTATGTAGATGTACAATATCACAACAAAACACAGAGTAGGTTAAGTATGGTTTTTATTACCAAACTGTAGCTATATTATGCTTTTATATTCATTTTAAGACTACTTTTCACGTTCACTTCAAGTGATGCCAATGTTACGGTTGTGTAAGCATCCGACACAACGCTAGTTTTATTGTCAGTCTCTGCACAGCGCTGGGTGTATCAAAGTTACGCGGTGGTGTAATGCTTTGATGCATAACAATCAGGGGGAGAACATTCCCGAGTAAGGTTACCACTTAATCCACGACCAAGATGGGAGGCTAGAAACATCATCACAAGTTCACGTGGAAATCTCAACAAGTGAGTTCACTAACCTTCCAAAACTGTGGTTGGTGTACCACGCTTGTGAAAGCTTTGATAATATATTGTGCACGTCAATTTATATTAAGCTTTGTTTTTGATTGAGTTATTTAAGGTTCAATTTATATAAACTTAAATTAGGTAAATAAGCCTAATTCTTCAATCACAGTCCTAGTCCCTAGAATATACAGTAAATAATTAAATAGCAGGGTGAACATGTAGACATATTCTAATTATCTTCATCAATGCCAACTACGAGGAAACGCTCTTATTTTGACATTTACTTCAGAAGCCAATAAATACCTAATCAAAATTGTAATTATTTCTGACAAAATTATGTCATTTGTAAGCGAGGTAATATTTTAAGTTTATATGTTGTTACTTATAATTAGTGTAAGTCCCAAATAATTATGAATTCCATTATTAAGTAAATTGCAATAATTTTACCCATTTCATTTTTGTTTGGACATGATTGAAACTAAAATATACCTAGTTGAAAACAAGAAATACAACTTATGTAGTATTGTTAGTTTGATGGATACCAATCAAGTTTAGATGAAACACAACATAATTCTTCACCAATTAAGTTTAACTTCTCCCTTCACCCAAGGCCCTAAAAAAAAGACAGGTACTTCAGCACGTACAATAAAGGGTAGATTTGAATTGTTGTCAGTTTCCTTGCCCCTACACTCGAATGATGTTAACCCTGGGGTTGTTGAGGGGACGAGGGATGCTCTTCTGCGAGGCCAACTACCCCCTTGGGGCTAAGAGTGGGGTGTGTGCGAAATATGCAAATGTATAGTTGGTTCGTTTAATTAGATGATCGCGATCAGGGAGCAGTCAAATGGGGTCTTCGGGGAGGGGGTTGGGCGATGACAGCAACAAGATGTTGAGGGACATTTGCGACATGAACTGTGGGGGTGGGGGTAGAGTCACAGTGCTAAGGCACTTTCACAAATATATATTACAATGACCAACGTGAGACTAGACGTCACATTTTTAAATAGAGTGTCCTTTATGGAAGTCACTAGCAGATTCATCAAAGCGAGATTGGAATGAGGCAATAAAATGTAATAAATTGGGCACCCTCCCTAACCCATAAAAAATTAGAAAATTAAACAAAAATGCAGTTTTCCTATAACACTCTGGGCAATCGTTTCTTAGTTGATTAAATGCTAGTGTAGAGTAGATTTTACAAAACTAGCGAGCTAATTCCTACATCCCAATCTACTGTTACCATTCCCTTCGTTTATCGGGAGCAGCAAATGATCCCAACGAACCAGTTATTTCTTTCTACCAAGTTGTTCTTACTCATTTTATAATACTGGAGGAAAGTAAGGCTGTAGAGTTACATAGATCTGAAAGTCGAAGCTTGGGGGATGAACGACTTTACTTATGAAGATCAGCCGTAGCTTCGCCTTTCATATATTTAAATTGTATAGCGTTGCTTTCTTCCCTCTCAATTCGCTTGTAATTGACAATGTAGTTGTACTGTTGGCAGCATAAAGCTACAACCTAGTCGTCGGTGGCTGTGATATCAATTATATCTCTTCGTAGCCGATGATATCCTCACATCCATCACAGACTCTGCTTTAAAATATGAGTTAATGACTGAGCACAGGGAGATCCTTGGATAGCTCAGTGGTAGAAAGAGAATTGGCACGCCAAGCCAAAAGACCCAGGTTCGATTTGCGTGTCAAGGTGCCATTTTTTAATCTATTAGAAAATTTTATAATAGCTACTAAAATAAGGCTATGCTCAGGAAATGGAGGAAAGGGAAAAGTTCAAACTCTCCTACCCCCAAAACTTGACAAAAGGAATGTCTTTGTTTACTGTTATAACAATATCAAAATAAAGCTATTGGAAAATATCTATAAATAGTAGACACCATGATATTTAAGAACATTATGGTTTCAAGATTCTGAACGCAAGCCAAAGGTTATAAAAACCTGGGACAAAACTTATAGAGAATTAAGAATGCCTTTCCCCACAACCAATTTCCCACCTCTTTTTGACTGGGTAATTTCAACTAGACCTATAATCGATCAAGCGATGCTACTAGAACTATTTTTTAAATAGCATTGAGACATAATACCTTAGCGGTATTAGCTATATCTACTAAAAGGATTAAAAATGATCCTTCAAACTTTAATACCTGTAAAATTTAGTGTATTGATGCATTTGAAAATTTTAAGTAATTAATTTATAGATTTAAATTTGGTAATAATATTCTTAATTTTCCAAATTAAACTTAATTTATTTTATCCAACCTTTATTCAATAACCAAAAAATAGTTCATAATTTAGTATGTTTGAGTGCTTTTTAAATAACTAGTTATCTACACGCCAAAAAAAGTATTATTGATATCACTTATATAATTTCAACTCCTCCCCCTAGCTGCAATAAAAAAAACTCCAAAGAGCTTCTAGATACATTTAATATTTATAAATGATTGACTTTACCTCACCCCGAAATTTAATCCAGGTTACATTTTGCTAGAAGGTTTATACCATGTGTTATGTGGGTTTTTATTTCATATTGACACTAAAATTTACGTTTTACCTCCTTGCTACGGCATAAGTTATGCTTAGAGTCTATACTAATTTCTTAGTGTGTACTTGTTGAGTAATATTTTTATGTGGGTTGCTTTTTATAACCGTATACGTTAGGCATACAATTAAATAGCAATAATATACCTGTAGTTTTTTTGGTATCCGTGTTTTCTTATGTCTACAAAATCAAACTGTTATTTCTGTTTAGAATATTATTTGTTAACAAATGTAAGTTATTTTATCTTGTTTATCCAATTAATAATCTATGTTAGGCAAGAATTATTGTCTAAAAACTAAGGCTTGCGTAAGCAAAAATATTAATTAGCTTTCCTGCAGAATTCCTCCCCCTTTCTATAACAATCTCTAGATATACCACTGCTTATATTTAGTATGTTTACACTGTATTATATAAAGTTGATTACTGGTGTAAGTTATCAGAATTCGAATTATTTGCTTTACAAATAAAACGACCTCAATAATTTCACATTTTACCATAAAGTTTAACATAGTTGTGATTTTTTTTATTAACCATCTATAACAACGTCCCATATTCAAACCCTTGGCAGGGCTACTTTCAAGTTTCGAAGGGACTTAGGCCGCATGAATTTCTTACAAATAAATGTCAACTTTAAAAAGCTACACCAATGGCTTTGTACTAGATATTATTTCTAATTATCGGTAAATAGTAAAAACAAATGTTTAATCATATACTTTTATTCATTTCACATTGTATCACTTAAAATAATCTTTTTTATGTGACATTATATTTTCACTTGAATTTTAAAAGAATAAAAAAATGTTCCAACCTAAACACGGTGAAAAAAATATTACATTTTCTGATTAGAAATGTGTGCCCTATTTTCTGTCACTACCTTTTCGATATTTGGATTAATGTCCTTTGAACATGCTACTTTTAAAAATTAGCATAAGTTAATGTTACTTAACCTAAGACTTTCAAAAGATTTAAATTGATTTATGTGCGTTGTCAGCATTATAAGACAATGGAGACTTAAATATATTTAAAATATTTTACATGTCTTTGAAACATTCAAATCGCCTGTTGAGATCCTCTTGGATTCGTATACAGTACGTCGAGGAAGAGACATGAAACTTTTCCTTATTCCTTTTGAGGTAACAATAGGCATGGTTAATACTGCTGCACTCTTCGTAAATAAACTTGCTACTTATAAAGATGATGGCTTTGCAAAGCATTACTATGTTTATATTTTATTTATCATATTACAATATACTTAAATAAATGGTACGGAACTCCGCACGGACTTTATCGCTCTATTGTTTAAAAATGGAGATATTTACCCAGCACTCGTAATATATGTGAAACGAAATAATATACAATAGCAAACCTAAGCATAAATTGCACAATGATTATGCAACACTTTTTTTTAGTCCGGGTTTAAAATTTTATTTTTAAAGAATTAGTGTCCTCATTTGTATGTTTGGACCGATAAAAAAGATTAATTTTAGGTCAAGGTTCAACACTTCGTATTAAAATTTCAACTTCCGGTTAAAATTTTCGTCATTTTATTTTAGGTATTACAAATCTTCATGCCATAGCATTACTATTAAATTCCCCATTTATAAATTTTGACCAATAAAAAATGTAAATATTGAAAATTGAGTCTAAAATGGAGATAGATCATTGATGTACAAACATTTCTCCTAAGAGGTTTAAGGAAAAACAACATACTTTTTTAGATACTTACTTATATTTAATTACTCTATGGCATTGGAGAATTATTGCGTTAAAACTTAGGTAGTATCTCTTTACAACTAAAGCTCACAGAATTATATTAATATTTTTGCAAATATCTCAGAAAATTTTGGTTTTATAAAAATATATTTAATATAAAAGTTGTTTATTTTTAAAAGTACTACAATTTTGAAATGAAAAGTTATTTAGTATCTCAAATAGTTGCGGAGATATGGAAGTTTCTGTTTCTGTGAGGTACCCTAAAAGTAATTTTCATGAGAAAATAAAAATTGTTAATTCATTTATAATCTAAATCAATGCCTACATACGAATTTTAATCAAAATCATTAGAGCCAATTTTGAAAAAAAAAATATTTTTTTTTTCTCTTTTTGCCCTTTCTTAAACTGCTCTTAAATTCTAAGTTTAAACAGACACACATACAGACAGCATTGCAAAGACCACTTTTTAGAGTTCGGGGATCATGAGACGTTGACATCCATCAACATTTCAGGTTAGTTTTTTCTTTTACTATCGCAATACTTTAACTTGTTTGTTCGANTATATATATATATATATATATATATATATTTGCGTATAGCTTGAAAGTGACTGGTTTTATAAAAATATGCTTCAGATAGAATATTTGTATTATAAATAGGCCTACATATTTGTAATGATAAGTAATTTCATCTCTCACATAGTTTAGGAGAGATTATATAAAAAAAAGTTAATTTACGCATCAGAACGGAGCCCTTGAAGTGATTTTGCCGAAATATTGAGAGAAGCCATTTTGTTTATAATATTTATAATATTTGGAAATGAAATTTAATCAAAATCGTTAGAGTTGATTGTGAGAAAATCGACTTTTTCTCTTTTTGCCCTCAGTAAACTACCCTTGATATTATGGTTAGATATACAATTCTAAAAAACCCTTGGGGCGACCCTATGAAGACCCTAGATACCAGGTTTTAGCCCGATTGATAAAATAGTTTAGGCTTTAGTTGAAGGTACAGAAAGACGGAAATTCAAAAACCACTTTTTCGGATTTGGGGGGTCATTCATATAAATCTCGAGTTCAATTTTTTTGACGATCACAATACTTTCTCAACCTGTAAGATAGCGAGAAAGTAAAAAAGGGTTAATTTTAAAAATCATTTATGTGGGCCGCAAAACAGTTGGCGCCGGGCAGCATGCGGCCCGCGAGTTTGAGTCCATTGATATATAAGATATGAACGTGTCCAATCACTATTTCAAAGCTTCTCCATTTAAATAACATTTCAAGGAGAACATTAATTTCCCACCAAATCACACATGTAAGTATGAAGTATACATTTACTTTGATAATGTTGGGTTTCATAAATATTATGATTATTATATTCGGTCGCAAGTGCTGCCTAAAGTTATTCCGTTATCGTGCGTATTGTGTATGACAAGCTATTACTAAATATAGGGTTGTAAATGTAATCATTATATCTTTGTGTAGGCAAGGATCTAACCTATCTATGTCTGTACAAAATAACTTTAAAAAAAAGGAAGGATATAGGTTAATATAATTTAGGTTTAAAAAGTTCGATAGGATGTAATATAATGCCCGGCTTACAACGAGATTCAGGCTTAGATTTTGTGACTGCGTGGACATGGGATTATTTCTACCTTTTTTTAATTATAATGAAAATTAGTCCGTTCTGTACGAATTCCTGGAATTACACTGGAAATCACACAATACAAATTGGACAAAATGTTACTAAAGCAGTTCATAGTGTTTTTCTAAACATATGTAAAGCATTTAATATATATATATATATATATATATATATATATATATATAT
>CABFOW010000035.1:0-21634 GCA_902141385.1 Timema californicum | reverse complement strand
CTGTGCCGGGACCTGGGATTGAACCCCGGCCGCCAGCACAGAAGTCTGACACCTTACCCCTAGACCGCCAGGTCACCCCATCTATCTCATCGCCACTGTTGGACGTGCGTTAACGTGAGTGACCTTTGCTTAGGACCCGGACCTATCACCCTGCTCCTCTCTCCTCTTCAATCTGGTTTGATATTCTCTTAGAGTGAGTGCTGGCAAAAATCCTATTAGCATGTGACAATATGACATCTTTTTTTTACCTCACGTTTAATTACCTGGTCATGATATGCGCATACATGCAGGGAAGAGTATGGTATAATTTTGTTTGAATTGTATCACCATTTGCGTGGATAGATAGTGGTAGGCCATAAAGGAAAAACAACCCAGCTGAGGATTCGAACACCAACCTCACTGTCACTAGTTAGCCAGACTAATTGAACTTGACACTTAGGCTATGTTGCCACCGGTGTGAGTGGACATTATTTGATTTATGCACTAGAATTAGACGTGAATGATACACATCCTAAACAAAACATTGTGATTATGGCCACTTTGATCAAATGGGCTGTACAATACAAGTTACACAGAAAAGATTTGCATCATCTTTTAAATTCGAAATTAAAAACTAACATTAAAATATGTCGTAAGTGCTGTGGCAATTTACTCAATTTTAGGAATTTAGACTAATGAGCCTACACTATTTAGATATGTTTTACCAGTGGCAAGGCGTGAACATTTTGAATGTATTATCATAAACCTACGTCCATCGATGGAAGAAATGAGTTTGTACTTGGTGGTTCAATTATTAGTATTTTAGAACCACGTCTTACTACCCGTTCAAGTTATACGCTTATGTACTGACTAGGCCAAAGGTTTTAGTGATTAGAAAGGTCATATTTATAGGAAATGCACCCGCATTTGCGTAGAGGGAGATTGGAATAACTTTTGTAAAAATTAGCCTTAGTTCAGACGATTGATTTTAGAACTTCAATCCCACTGTCGTCGGCAGTATAGTCAACTACAAGAGTAACGCATTAAGGTGCGGCCGAAGGGAGCACAAGTATTTATTACAGTTTTTATAAAATTGAAATCTTTTGGCCAAAATAAATCAAATATTTCTCCAGTAGCAACATAGAGTTTAGTTTTCTGCACATGCTAATATCAACAGATCTTGAATATCTTTCAAGGGTGTCCTGGAATTTGGTCAACCATTTTTAAATAAAGAGAAGAAGTGTTGACAAAATTCCAGGACAGCCTTGACAGATATTCAAGATCTGTTGATATTAGCATGTGCAGAAAACTAAACTCTACGTTGCTACTGGAGAAATATTTTATTTATTTTGGACAAAAGAATGTAATACTATAAAAACTGTAAAATTACTCGTGCTCCCCTCTGCCGCACCTTAAATCATGTGGCCACCAAAGCGGGTCACTTATTAGTTAAACATACACATGGGAAACAAACAAACTAAATTGGCGACACAGCACCTTGATCTCGCACGTCTCGGTAGGCGTTGCCACGCGTCGAACATGCACAGTTTAGAGCTCCCAACAAGTTTGTATCCAGTCACGTTAATACAAACACTTTACTTTATGCGTTCCGTTTCAATATTACTATACTTAATACTTAGCACCGCGTCTTACTACCTGTTCGGGTTGTACTCTTAAGTACTAATTACTCTAATGGGTTAGTAATTGGTAAGGTTGAATATAGAGGAAGTAAACCCGCCTTTGAGTGGAGGGAGAGTGGACAACCATTTAGAAAAAACACTCCAGTTCACCTGAGCGAGATTCGAACCTCGATCTCCCCTCCTCGGCAGTTTAGCCCAACAGGAAACTTGCGCGTTAGCTAACTATATCACCGAGGCGGGTAGTTTCAATATTAAGACTGAAGTACATTCCATAGTATAAATCGATTGTCTTCTTCTAACGAATATATATTTGTTCCTCTGTTATATTCAACTACTACTACTAGTGTTCACCCAGAAAGGGTTGGCGTTTGAGGAGCGGCAGAGGAGGCAGCTTTATCCATACACCCGCTTTTTGAGGCAACAATCATCTAAACAATGTTACAACAAACCTATTACAATACTATTTTTTACCGATTTTCTGAAACAGTATTTTTAAAATCTGTTAGTGTTGTAGGCCTACATATAAGTAATCTAGCTTAGTTACGAAATAAAATTTATCTCTTTTATGGCAATAGTTTAAATATCACGTTAGGTATATACAATATGTTAATTATTTTGTGTGAAAGAGGGCCTCCAAAATTCTATTGCCCCAGACCCTATGAATGATTAGAGCGGCCCTGGTGGTAGCACTGGGTACTACTGCAACATTGTGTTGTCTCGTGAGATGGCGACATTGTGTAACATTGTCTCCCCGACAAGAATGCTAAATGCTGCACATAAAGATCGCGGCCATTGTCGAACCCTTGTGAGCTGTACCATATGGAGTGATGGCGCTGTTACCAGGCAAGACACTGCGGAACTTCGGCTCAGGAGACAACACTACTTGACGGCTGCACTCCTAGCTAATGCGAGACAATACACGAAATATGGCTCACAGTGCTTCGTCAAAGCCAACAAAGATTTACGTGCTGGCATCTCGTGTTTCTGTTAAAATGCAAAGTTTGACTTTTAAAATTGAGTAGACAACATCTAGTATTGATGTTAAAAGTTGTGGTAGAATTAAAGTTACGCTGTACAATACAATTAGATATATGTTGATGAAGTATATTTAAATGCATTGTTAGGATAAACAATTTTTGTAGTTGTTGGCATTTTTAAATAATGCTATAAAAATTACTTTGACTTCGCTGAAATATCTCAAATACATATTTATTAAATCTCTTACATATATAGTGCATAATCTAAACACTTATTACACAGGTTGAACCCCAGAAAACTGGAATTATAGGAATAAAATAAAAACTTAAAACAAACATCCTAAAAATGATTAAATTAATTAATTAATTTTATCTGAGATAAAAGTTTTATTTGAGTAGTATTTTGCAAAGTAAAACAGTGTTGTGAGCAGGAGATAAAGAAAGTTTTATTTTTGATAGGTGAGGGGCAGCAAATGGTGGCAAAAGGAATTTGTGGTGCTTTCAGAAACGAAAGTTCGGTCCCCTTGTAAATTAGAGTCCTATATCGTCAGTTACGAAACAACAAAAAAATTTACCGATAAGTGCTTGGATCTAAACTAAAAAATCAGTGATCGTCCCTAATCAAGCCCTTTCGTCGCTCATCTCAATTTTTAGGGTCTTCTAGATACCTTCAAGAGTAGACCCTTGCGCCGTTCATAAGCCCCCGATTGTGAGATTACTAAATGTAATATATGTCTTGGAAGTTATCGTCAAGAAATATTATTAATGCCGTTAATATCAATATAAAAAGTTGATTCATTAAGAAAATATAATTATTTCAAAGATTTAACTAAATGAATAAATTAATATTAGAAAAAAGCGGGAATACAACATAACACATCCATTAATTTTTTTTTTACTTATGATTTGTTACAATAAACAAATTATATCAAATTTTAGTTAAGTTTTGAATACCCAAAAAAACCTTGTCAAGCTAATTGAAGTATGTTTAACTGAAAGGCTATACGTGGGAGGAAACGGGTTAAATGTCACTTATCAGTTATCAGATACTTCCAAAATACATAGTGGGTTGAAACAAGGAGATGCACTTTCCCCATTACTTTTTAATCTAGCCTTAGATTATGTTCTTAGGGTGATACAAGAGTATGGAAGGGTTGACACTAAACGGTACAATGCGACTATTAGGATCCCCAAATAATTTAGCTTTGTTAGGTAATATTAAGGAAGCTGTAGCGAGAAATGCAGACATTTTGTTAGAGGCTAGTAAAAAAATTGGATTAGAAGTGAACGCTGATAAAAACTAGGCATATGACCACACAAGAGAGCACAAATTGAGGGCGATAAGTTAGAGATTACTTTTAATATATAATTTTGAGAGGATTGACGAGTTTGAGTATTTAGGAACAATTTTAACTAGCAATAACGATATTAGAGTGGAAATTAGGAAAATAATACAGTCGGGAAATGCATGCTACAACTTGGTCAGTAAGTTGTTGACATCTCGCATGTTTCCAATGAATGTGAAACTCAGAATAGACAAACAATAGTTTTACAGGTGATTCTTTATGGCTGTGTTTTAAACGTGGTATCTTACTTTACATGACGAAAATAAATGTAAGGTGTTCGAAAACATGGTGTTTATGAAGATATTGGTCCAAAGAGGATGAAGATATTGGGGAGTGGAGGAGATTACATAGTAATGAGTTACGTACCTTGTACTAATCACAAGACATTATTAGGATAAGCAAATATCGTAGATTACGGTGAGTAGGACTTGCAGTGCAGATAGGAAATTCTAAAGTCTGGCCCAAGGTATTGACTGACAAACAAAATGAGAAGAGGCCATTGGAAAGACCTAGACGCAGATGATAGGATAACAGTAGAATGGACCTGAAGTCGATAGGATGTAATGAGGTGGACTGGATAGAACTAGCTCAAGATAGGTATAGGTGGCGTACTTTTTTAACTTTCGCAATGAAATTTTGAGTTCCTAATGCCATAGATTAGGTAAGTTAGAGTTAACAATAGTCAAGGGAATGAAATCATGGTATTTCTTCTTAGGACTGAAGAAATTATGCTAACAGGCTTATTTTTTTTAGAATTTGTAATAACTTAACTTTTTTATTCACATTACTATAATAATGCTTATAGTTTTCCTATAAAAACTAAGACAAGAGCATAGGCGTACAAACACAATCGATGATTATAAGTAATTTATGAGTATATTGTGCTTGTACAAGCAGTCTTGTTATTACGACTAACTACACGTTGAGGCATAGAGAAAGGGTAATAAACACAAGACCCAACGCACACAGAGCCAACTAGCAATTACAACCCCCTCCTACCCCTTTCTCGCTAGGTTCCGACAAGGCGTCGATTAGCGTTGTTAAGATTGGCGTCACGTTATCCCTGTTCAAACAAGGTGGAATGTTTACGAAACAATTAGCGACACGACGAGTTCCGAGATGAGATTGCCGCCGTCGACACGACAGCTGCTGAGAGGTGATCCGCGGCATATACCACCCCCTTTTATAGTATGGGTTCTCATGAACAGGGCTCTTGGTTGCCAGAGGGGAGTCATAGGCCCACCAAAAAAGTTGAAAAAATATGGAATTATCAAGTTATAATTTTAGCTACGGTTTAAAAATATCTGCTACATTAATATCACGTTAGGAAGGACATTCTTATAGCACTGGCAGTTAGGAGTGTTCGAAATGTCGAAGTTGGAAGTTGAATCTCCTTCGCTTCAACTTCGACACCTACAGGTCATCGCTAACTTTAGGTTTCAGAATGTTTTATTCCAATGACAAGGTGCTTAAATATTTGATATTTTTTATTTCATATGATAATTTTATTCGAATAAGCAGCTTACTGGAAACATTGTGTTTAATAATAAAATAGATGGGTTTACTTTTAAATTAACAATATTAAATAAGAATACATTATACTGTTGTTTTGCATAACATTATAGGAATTTTCAGAAAAAGTCTTCAACATTCAATAACACTTTCTCTAAAAAATTACGTGCCTGTAGATTGCTCTAGTCGGTTGATTTAATTATGAATAAAAAACAGAGCGCATTACTTCCCCTTTGGATTCCACGTCATTTAACACCACCAGCAGTGTTGTGAAGCCAATGTTTTTCCTAATTGGTCAGTTAATTCCCCTTACTTATTAACCCCTCCACAAAAACAACAGCCCCCCTCCCTTCTCTTGAAGGTAGGATAAATGAAGGGAGAGGGTGAAACTAACGAATTTTCCCTCATATCACTCCGGACTGTAACATGATTTATTACAAAGCCAGCGAACCTCCCCCTAAAACTAGGAGTCTAGCTTAACGAGGTTTGGGAGGGCCAAGGATGGTAGGAGGGGGACATGTCGGGGAATCCACACCGTGAACAGCCACACCCTTCTAAAAACATTGCACAACTCACCCCCAAAAAAACCCCGACTCGTCACAAACATACGGGAGTAATATAATTTGCATTCATTCATTTATTTATTCCTCGTCACACCCTCCACCCCTATTTGTAGCACCGTTCATCACCCCCTTGTTGTGCCCTGAATGTGGTTGTTGGAGTGGTTTCCAACCCTCAAAAAACCCCAAACAGGCCTCCCACACCCATTGACATTGAGAAGAGCTCGCGAAGCTGCGTCCCAATAAGGCTATACATACACAGACTCGCACTCAACACTTCGGTATTCTTGCTACCTTTGTCAACATACCTGCGTTTTTGTACTGCTTAGCGACTATACTCTTATTAATTTTAAGAATATACGTGACTGACAACGAGAAAAGTTACTAAATCTACTTTCACGTATTCATACGTCAAGTCATGTGATCTGCAGCTGTCACTATTGATAAATATTATCAACACTATAAAATAACCCTAATAATATAGTAAAATGTTATCCATTTTGAACTAAAAAATAATGCTTGAGTATTATAAAAGTTTTTCCAAATGTTCATTCGTAAGAAAATCAAAGCATATTTGATGCTTGCTTCCCTTTTATTAAGGACGCAGAACACCAAGCCAAGTGACAGACAGCCTTCTTTTAACTTCGATATACTGTAGCTTTATCAAAGGTTTACTTGAAAATAAAAGTATTCCGGTTAAATAACTCATGGTAATAATAATAATAATAATAATAATAATAATAATAATAATAATAATTTTACTTGATTTCAAAATAGTTCAGTGCAAAAGTAAATACTAAGCTTTTTCTCTAAAAATGTATTTGATGACTCACCCCTAAGTTAATAAAAATAAAGAGTACACACGCCTCTAAGAAAATGCCTATTATTAATATATGTATTATAACACATAGTAAGACAAAGTAAAATAGGATGAGATAAATATAAATGATGAGCCTCGCTAGAGTAACTGACTGCCTATGCACGCTATTAAATATTAATAAAGCCTAATTTAGATGTTGTTTCTTCTTACACCTCATACGCACCCACCTCTGGAGATCACTGCTCTAGAAGACAATCGAGATATTTGCGAATGTGCCAAATAGTGTACTTTATTAGCCTACTTTAAACTTATAATGATGTGTTATTTCTTACTAATAATTTTTTGTAAACGATTCCACGGGTAGACATGACTATTATTATTATTATTATTATTATTATTATTATTATTATTATTATTAGCACCGCGTCTTACTACCCGTTCGGGTTATACGCACTTACGCTAATGTGTAATGGTAGGGTGATTGTGAGATGAAATGGAGGACCTACAGTTTAACGTGGAATCCGAACCACGGTGGAGGCCTGGCATTCCCCACATTCACAATATGTCTTGTCAGAGGTGAAGGAAGGGTTTGATAATCAGATAAATTTATGCCGGGACCGGGGACATGACTATTACCCACACACGTTGATAGAGGGGTCAATCTAGCCTGATTTGCTGTTGGCAGGGAGGTCGGGGTGCAAATGCCATCAAATTTCAAAAGCTTGTTTTAAATAAATAGTCTTCCACTCTCCCTTTACGTAAATGAAAGTACACTTCCTCTAAATTCTGTCTTCATCATCCCTACGCCAATAGTGCAGATGTGGGGGTAGCAAAGATGAGTAGTAATACACTTTGCGCGCGCACACACACACATACACACATATAGAATGTAAAAAAACACTAGAAACCAAAAATCAACCCTTGTCCGCAGAACGTTCTGCTTGGTAATTCCATTTCTTCAGAACCTCCGGCCAAATGAAACACGTAACATCTTCACAGTGTGTGCTACAACCACTGAACGACACGTCATTAAGGGGGAGAGGTAAGCGCTCATCACACGTCATAGATTTATTGCACAGACCCACCCAAATTGCTGGAGCTCTTTGTTGACAGGTCGGTGTCACTGCCTGGCGGAGAGCCCCCGAAACAAGCGGTGGCGTGGTCCGGCGTCCTTTCTCCATCCATCACTCACTCTGTTAAATTACACACCTCTGTGGGCTTTGTGCTTTTCTCCCCCTCCCAGCACTCGGGCCTTTCCGAGAGCATGACTCGACTGAAATACTTCACTTTCCGCCAGCAATGTTGTAATAATGTTCATTGGAGCATACTCAAAGGCACAAAACATTAGAGCCCGCAACATATGTGAAGTAGCGTTACAAAAATATACTTTCAAGCACTTAAACACACTAGCTTTGGTCATTCGTGTCAGAACCTCCTGGTTACAGTAAGCTCAAAATTACTTGCACAGGATGTTAATCTTGATTACGTTAGGCCTGAGTTACTTACTACAGGCAGTTTCAAATATAGAGTTGAAAAATATGTCAACCAAAATACGATTCCTTAACAATGTTTACAATTTTTAATTCTAAAATGTATGTTATAATTAAGGTGAAATTTCATCAAGATGAATATCAATGTGACACGCAGCAGTGTTCGAATGGTCTATGGCTTCAACATTGCAGCAGACTGAACTATCAATGACGGGGAGATCGATGTTCAAACCCCGGGTCACTGAGTTTTTTTTTCAGTTGCTATCCACAGTCCCTCCACGAAAATGTGGGTACAGTTCCTTTAAATTTAAACTTTCTGACCCTTACCACATTAGAATAATTCGTTTGTATGCGTACAGCCCGAACAAAAAAAAATCAATGTGCTTTGTACAATTTGATCAGGTAGCGGTGACAAAAACCAAACAATTTTTTTTTAATAGATTTGATAAAGTTTACTCTAAAATATATACGATGAAATGAGTTATTACATAAATTTGTCAAATAATATATTTGAATTTTATATCTCAACTCAGTTCAAACATCATATGGAGCATATAACTTAACGCTCCAATGCTCTTTAATTAGCTCCTGCGCTCTGAGTTACTCATAGTGTAGACTCTTGGTATAATTTGCAATTACAGCCACTACGAGACCTCATCGGGATTTTGCTGAGATTGTACAAGATAATTTTATACTATTCATACTAAATCCAAAATAAAGCTACTTTACATGAGTAAAAAAATAACATATTTTCTTTTTATTTGGCTGTGTCAAAATAAACCAAATAATTATATCATAGATTCTACACAAAATGAAGGTTGTCCTGTTTGAATCTATGATATTCTACTTCACTCACGGATAGAGAATAACATAATGCATATTATTTATATTTATGGTCCTGTCTGAAAAACCTGATTAAGTTTGACCGTTTTGAATGTTTTAAATGATATCATATGCAGCTCAAGAATTACAAAATCACACATTAAACATTAATTATCTTATTTTGTTTTGTCGCAATAATACGACTAATAACCAACTATGTCACAGTACTGCATATAATTAAAGTTGTTGGATTTAATTAAATATTTAATGTGGCTAAAATAGCTTTAATAGCTGAACGATTAGAAAAAATAGGCCCGCTATTAATATTATTCACGTTTTTTTTTCAAAATAATCAAATTAATGACAAACTATGCCATAAATAATGTATAATATTGTCTAGTTTAAGTCTTTTGTGCGTCTACGATATTTAAAATAATACAACTATCACGGAAAACACAGCAAAATATATTTATCTTATTTGAACCTATCAAATAATTTAATTTAATAAAAAATATAATATGTCTGCGTAAAAAAAGTTTTCCAATTTGAATGTTTGAAATATCTACGAAATTTGAGAAAATCCCTAAATTAACAATACCACAATAACCAACATACAACTATTTAGATATTGCTATAAATAAAATAATCAATTATAGATATCATATTAAAATGAAAACATATAAAAACATAGTAATAACCGATTAAATGTGAAATTTACTCTTAACCATTTACGGAAAATTTTCAATTATTTTTTTCATCCTAACATCCCAGCTATTTAAATGGAACAAATGCAATCGAGAAACCTCAAGTTTAAAAAAAGTTTCCACTTCATTTAATTTCACCAGAAATATTACCAAGTGAGTTACAGCTTTTGATAAATATTATCAATACTTTGAGACTCAAGTTTTCAATCTTCGATGCCAAATAGTTTGTAGCCCCCTTCCGTTGCCAAGTCGTCTAAGGCGTCAGTGTAGTGTTAGAATGGCCTGCTGATGACGGGGAGATCAGGGTTCAAACCCCATTCGGGTTTACTGAGAGTGTTGTTTCCTACTTTTCTTCCACGCAAATGCAGGTAGGCTATCTCTAAAATGCTTCCTTCCTCATCCCTACCCCATTATAGTGATTATCATATATGCGCTAACAGGTAGTAAGACGCGATGTTAAAAAAAGTGTGTATTTACTAAAAGGCCCTTTATATAATATATCACGAAATTAAATTAGAAATTGTTCACAAAAGTAGGAAAAAATAGGGAAACACAAGGTAGTGTGGCAAATAACATCATAATGGTCCTGTCTGAAAAACCTGATTAAGTTTGACCGTTTTGAATGTTTTAAATGATGTCATATGCAGCTCAAGAATTACAAAACCACACATTAAACATTAATTATCTTATTTTGTTTTGTCGAAATAATACGACTAATAACCAACTATGTCACAGTACTGCATATAATCAAAGTTGTTGGATTTAAATATTTAACGTGCCTAAAATAGCTTTAATAGCTGAACGATTAGAAAAAATAGGCCCACTTTTAATATTATTGACGTTTGTTTTTTCAAAATAATCAAATTAATGACAACCTATGCCATAAATAATGTATAATCTTGTCTAGTCTAAGTCTTTTGTGCATCCACGATATTTAAAATAATACAACTATTACGGAAAACACAGCAAAATATATTTATCTTATTTGAGCCTATCAAATAATTTAATTTAATAAAAAATATAATATGTCTGCGTAAAAAAGTTTTCCAATTTGAATGTTTGGAATATCTACAAAATTTGAGAAAATCCCTAAATTAACAATACCACAATAACCAACATACAACTATTTATATATTGCTATAAATAAAATAATCAATTATAGACATATTAAAATGAAAACATATAAAAACATATTAATAACCTATTAAATGTGAAATTTACTCTTAACTATTTCCGGAAAATTTTCAATTATTTTTTTCATCCTAACATCCCAGCTATTTAAATGGAACGAATGCAATCGAGATACCTCAAGTTTAAAAAAGTTTCCACTTCATTTAATTTCACCAGAAACATTACCAAGTGAGTTACAGCTTTTGATAAATATTATCAATATTTTAAGACTCATGTTTTCAATCTTGGATGCAAAATAGTTTGTAGCCCCCTTCCGTTGCCAAGTCGTCTAAGACGTCACTGTAGTGTTAGAATGGCCTGCTGATGACGGGGAGATCAGGGTTCAAACCCCATTCGGGTTTACTGAGAATGTTGTTTCCTACTTTTCTTTCACGCAAATGCAGGTAGGTTATCTCTAAAATTCTTCCTTCCTCATCCCTACCCCATTATAGTATATTATCATATATGCGCTAACAGGTAGTAAGACGCGATGTTAAAAAAAGTGTGTATTTACTAAAAGGCCCTTTATATAATATAAAAGACATTGAGTTGCAGTGTTAGCTCCACTGACGAATGTATAAGCAAACAGCCACCTAGTAACGACTAACAGCTCCATTACTCACAGATGTGCAAGAAGGAAGACGCCCAATAAAAAACACCTCCTTCGTGTCAGCAGAACATTGGACGGGCGGGCTGACTCCCTTCAACCCTCCTAGACTTCCCATTCGACCGCGGGGAGGAACAGTGAAATAAAGAATCAACAACCATTATATATTATATGACTGTTTTCATCAGTACTTGTAATGAATCAATATAAGGTAATAGAGCTAAGGAGATGGTTTTAGTGGGGGTGCATCTTCATTAGGATGAAAAGAGGACGGGAAAAAAGATAATAATAAATCACACGTCGTAGTGCACCCGGCTAATATTTTAGCCATTGTCGATTGTAAGTTTGATCCCTCATAAAGTAAGAATCACTATTCAAATATATTTAACCAAGCATTATATCCATCACTAGATGACAACGAAGTGGATTTGATTGGAAGTATTTTATATTGAAAACATATTTTTATGAATGATAGTTTTTGAAAAATATATCATAATCATACGTGTCTGGTCAAATCACATGATCAAATATTGTACTAAAAGTTTGATCTTCTGGACTCAGAATAAGTCTCGAGTTAAATAATGTCTATGAACATCTGTAAAGAAATATGCACACCTAAGTACACGTAAAATTATCAAATACAAATAATAAAATTATCCATTTAATTTAAGGAAGCCGGATAGAAGTGTATTTTAAGGAATCGTATCTGCAGTCATTTCAAAAGAGTTTGCTAAACGTAATTATCCATTTAATTTAAGGAAGCCGGATAGAAGTGTATTTTAAAGAATCGTATCTGCAGTCATTTCAAAAGAGTTTGCTAAACGCTTTTGTACTAAAAAAAACAGTTGGTCGGAATAAAGCTCCGGCCTCTCGACTAGCGCTTTCTTGGCTCCTTTATATGAGAATAAGTACATTCACTAAGGCATTAAATTTACAAAGTACTTTCTTGTTGTTAAAGGAGAAGTTGAGGTTCAAATCCTGGTCAGGTGTACTATGAGTAGTACCCGGCATGTTATTTTTCCCTATGGTTTTCTAGCCTCACATCTTCGTTTAAATATGTGTGAATTTCGTCTAAGAACTAAGTTACTCATCATCATTCCTTAATATAAACCACTAATAACCTCCGTGATGAACTAAGCTATTGTTGCAAACAGTTGTACGCGTGTATTATTGCTACATGCTAAAACGTACTTCGGTGCAATATATGGCCGCGTTATTATGCAGCTGGGACTGAATTCCATCCAAACCGGACCCATACTACGTCTTTAACCGGGACTCAAGCTAATTATTTAGAGGTGAGGGACAAACACTTTTATACTCTCGCTTATGTAATTACTAATGGGGTATTTTCATTCACTGTTTAGTTCCGGTATCAAAATTAAAGTAAAATTACTTTTCTAGTTCAAGTAAATCAAAGCAAAACCGCATTGTTGGGAACGCGGGCTAAATGCCAGGCTTATATAATCAGGTTTTTTCGGTGATGGATAGGTCGGTGTTTGTATCCACACCGGGTGTACTGAGGGTGTTTTTTCTACAATTTTTCTACCAATTTCACTTTACACAAATACAGGCACATTTCCTATAAATCCTATCTTCCTCATGCCTAACACTTTAGCGTTGTTAAAATGCGTATTGCCCACTCACATTGTAATATGCAGTGAAAAAAAGTAGAGTAAAAATGATCGTCGACCTCCAAATTAAGGTGTGGTTAAAACATCCTACCTTTATCCTTCCGTGGTGGAGCACTCCGGAGTGCAGACTCCCCCACCGAAGGTGAGTTCAATGACACTGATCCAATTAATCACGCAATAATAAGAATAATAGAGCGCAAGCCAATAGTCAATGTGCGCGTCCCTTCATCCTCATTCCTCTTTCCAGATCACGTGACACAGTGGGGTAAGAATATCAGGACATCGTCATTATTATAAGATAAGAGGGTAGTAACACTAGAAATAAAACATGACTTTCTTTAGAGCTAGAGGAACATATATTTTCCAATACAGGGGAGAACTGGATAGTATGTAAAATAATAGGAAGGAACAAAATAAAAAAAGTCATGCTGTAAAATGTAAGTAATGGTTCCACATCACTATAGTCGTATAACTACACGCAATGTTTGGTGAATTATAAATTTGCTTGAATGGTTTTTTTTTACTTGTTAAGAAAATATAAACATGTGATCATTTTTACGCCGAAATAATAGTCCCTTTACAGCCCACAACTACTACCCACAAGTATTGAAAATGATCTCAAATAGATTTGATTATTTGCCTTCAAATAATTGTTCTCGGCGAATTAAATACATCTCTAATAAGAGCCCCCTTATTATATAATCTAACACGAGTATGATTTAGTATTTAAGCTCCGCTTTGTTTGTCAAACACGTTTTACCAAGTTTTATTTCTAAAAACGAACCACCTTAGCCACTAATATTTTTAATTTATCAAGAGATATAGTTTAGTAAACTAAACTATAGTGAGTTTTTCCAATGGTAGAATGTTATGTCTGAAGGATATAGTAACTTGTATTTAAAGTTATTTTTAACATATATATTTTGTTTAGTAGATAGTCAAGATAATCAACCACCTATAGCGTTAATGAATGTTAAAAATCGTCTAGGTCACAGTTTCACTTTGTTACATCGTTCGTTGGGTACACAAAATAATAACTGATTGGTTAACAGTTATTTTCCACGTCACTGATATAAGAGTAACAGTCGTTTTCCCCACATCACTGTTCTGGACTTAAGTTTGAAGCTAGAGCGATTTAATTAACTTACTTCAGGAACGTTTTTAGGGTATTTTACGCAATTGATTTAGTTCTCCGTCGTTAGCAAGCGAGTAAACAGGCACAAGATAGCCACTTCAAACATTAGTTTTAAATTTATGATGATAATGTATAACTCGCGATTACAAATATGTTAAAAAAAAAGAAACAACTAGTGAAATGGACTATTAGTCTATTTGTATATTCAAAGTGTTAGTGAAAACAAAAATAATACAAACTTTAACTTAATAAACGGTAACGAATCAAAGTGCCCATCTAATATTTTCTACTTTAAATTACATAAGTAGCCCCTAACCATTATTACCTTATCTGTGGATCATCCTGTACTTGAAAAGCCAGTGTAAGATGGAAAATGAGTTAAAAAGTTTTACCAATCTATAAAAATAAGCATTTGATTTTTAACACAACTAGATTGCTTTTTTTTTACGTCTATTTGTTTTGTACACATTCTGCCCAGAATTCAAAATAGAAATTTGGAAATTCTATAGACGTGTGTGGGTTATTTACATTGTGGTCGATTTTCACGATCCCTTCCCGAATTGAGAATATAAATTAATGGCAAGTTTTTAAATACAGTTGGGTGACCTGGCGGTCTAGGGGTAAGGTGTCAGACTTCTATGCTGGTGGCCGGGGTTCAATCCTCGGTCCTGGCACAGAGTTATCTGATTACCAAACCCTTTCTTCACCTCTGACAAGACATCTTGTGAATGTGAGGAATGCCAGGCCTCCACCGTGGTTCGTAAACATTCTGCCCAGAATTAAAAATAGAAATTTGGAAATTCTATAGACGTGTGTGGTTTATTTACATTGTGGTCGATTTTCACGATCCCTTTACGAATTGAGAATATAAATTAATGGCAAGTTTTAAAATACAGTTCGTGAGGTAGGCCTATAAGCCTACTCTGTGCTTTAAGCACTTGTTATGCAAAATAGTAGACAGTAGCCTCGCATGTTTATTAGTATATTTTATGTTTTCATATAGGGAAAAATGTTGAAATCGTTCAAGTTTTCTACCTCGAGATCATGTTGAATCTTGACGCTTAGTTTGCCCCCGACCCCAAAAAGTGGGTCTTACACTTCTTTTCCCCCCATGTTCGTATATATACCTGTCCTTGGGTCTACAGCCAAAACGGTTTGATGAATTTCATTCACACTTGATATTTATATGTTATATGGTCATCCCTTAAGTTGTTTTAATATTTTTTTTATGTTATTCCTTAAATTAAGGCTAGTTTACTTGTGTCTGATATTTAAAAAGGAGAAATTTTTCAAAAATGTGAAAAGTTTACTATTGATAGCTTTTTGAAATTTGTAATTTCTAAAAATAAATTTGGCAATTTTGTTCCAATATATGTATCCAAAGAGTGTTCCAAATGAATATAAAAATAATTGTTGTTTTTCTGAGGGCAAGAGTAGTTTACTGATAACTGATGTTTGAATATTTTGTCTAAAGCTATTATAGACTGTATGAGAAAGTATGTGCGATTGTTCTTAGCATTTATTTAATTTTAAGTATAGTAAGAAACAGAAGCAGTTCATTTTCTCTTTTCTCAATTTAGCTACTTTAATGAATCAACTCAATAGATTGCATTTTGAAATAGGTTTCTAATATGACTACAATTACAAGTGAATTGATTTTACACATTAGCGTAAGTGCGTATAACCCGAACCGGTAGTAAGACGCGGTGCTAATAATAATAATAATAATAATAATAATAAAATACAGTTCGTGAGGTAGGCCTACAAGCCTACTCTGTGCTTTAAGCACTTGTTATGCAAAATAGTAGACAGTAGTCTCGCATGTTTATTAGTATATTTTATGTTTTCATATAGGGAAAAATGTTGAAATCGTTAAAGTTGTCTACCTCGAGATTATGTTGAATCTTGACGCTTAGTTTGCCCCTGACCCCAAAAAGTGGGTCGTACACTTCTTTTCCCCCCATGTTCGTATATATGTTTGTCCCTGGGTCTACAGCCAAAACGGTTTGATAAATTTCATTAACACTTGATATTTATATGTTATATGGTCATCCCTTGAGGTGTTTTAATATTTTTTTATGTTATACCTTAAATTAAGGCTAGTTTACTTGTGTCTAATATTTAAAAAGGAGAAATTTTTCAAAAATGTGAAAAGTTTACTATTGATAGATTTTTGAAATTTGTAGTTTCTAAAAATAAATTTGGCAATTTTGTTCCAAATATGTATCTAAAGAGTATTCCAAATTAATATCAAAATAATTGTTGTTTTTCTGAGGGCAATAGTAGTTTACTGATAGCTGATGTTTGAATATTTTGTCCAAAGCTATTATAGACTGTATGAGAAAGTATGTGCGATTGTTTCTTAGCATTTATTTAATTTTAATTTTAAGTATAGTAAGAAACAGAAGCAGTTAATTTTCTCTTTTCTCAATCTAGCTACTTTAATGAATCAACTCAATAGATTGCATTTTGAAATATGTTTCTAATATGACTACAATTACAAGTGAATTGATCGTTAGACAGTGTTAAAATAGTTTCTTTTATTTACATTTATAAAACCTTAAAGAAAAAATACTAATCATATCCAAGTCCATACTCTTGGACCGAATCTAATCCCATAAACTTCTCAAGTTAATGACAAAAATATCGTTTAAATGCTTAAAGCGATTGGCCCTTTTCATTTAGCGTGGAAATACAGAGCCATGGGAACAAATGGTTTATCTTCAAGAATTGTTTTTGTTTTGAAATTTTATTTTTGGAAACGGTTTGTTCAAGAAGAGTATCATGTTGATTTTTTATACATTTTATATACACACACCTACTCTATAATTTTAACATTGATCAAATATCAATCATTTTGACATTTTTCAATTGAAAACTGCCGGCTGCATAACAAAAAATAAGAAAATATAACAACTAATAAATATTGATACATTAGCTTAGAAGAGGTGTTGAAAATATTGATATTAAAATTTCACTCGTTCTCGAGAAAAGTGATATTTCCAAACGTATACTTTTTCTGCAAGACCTGTCCGGTGGTAGCTAGCGCCATCTACGTATTCTGTGACCTATCTGTTCTTATTGGTGCGGAAGGATACTTTGGTCGGTTGGGAAGCCACACCATGCCTTTTATGCTACCACCCACCATCTCACAAAATAGGTTTTAGGCTTGCACTTGACAGGGCCAAGGGCCTTAATGCATTATTTTGATACCCTCAATGGGGTTATTTTTGTTCGCCGCATCTTGATACCCCTTTTGGACTATCCGCATATTTACACTAATGTGCTAGGGATGAGGAACGTATAACTTAGAGGGAATTTAACTGCACTTGCCTGGGTAGAGAATAGGAAATCGTTTAAGAAAAACCATCCACAGTATATCAGACGGTTCAAGAGCCGATCTTTCCTTCTCTAGCAATCAATGTTGTGAGAATGACGCCTTAGACCTCGCGAATACCCGTGGTTTACACGAACTAAAACAACACTCTTGCGATTCATCCATAATATCTTCTTAATATGAGTTTGTGAAATCGAGTTTAATTTGTTCCAGACGAGAACGAAACTCAACAATCGAGATGAGATTGGGAACGAGAATTTTAGAATCCCTTACTTTAGGACGAGAACGGGAATTGAAAATTTACAATTAATTATTTCTAAATTTGCTAATACTATTATTTTAAAACATAGTGCAATATTTAATTTTCTAAATAAATACAGAGGCTCTTATAGTGGAAATTTAAACAATTAATATATAAAGTTTAAAACTAAATATAAATCGGACACCAACACGTGAAACGTTAATATTACCAAAGAAGTCAAGATATGAAATATACTCACTAAACCTACCTCTGACTAGACACGCTCGACTATTACTGGGTGGTCGCAACTAGCAATACATGTTATTTCTGGCTATAGATTTGATGTATAGTCAGTCAAAAGGGCTCCAAACACGATCAGTTTGGTTTGAACTGAAGATTTGCATACACACGGTCATTCTAAAATATGAATGAAACATTGTGTGTTGCAAATGCACTTATTGTTAGAAAGCGTAAACAAAAGAGGGAATGGAAAAGAAGCGAGGACAACCTTTAGTTTTTACATTCCACAAGCATTCTTGCTCTTGCCATACCTCAATAAATTCAGGAAGCCATTGCACACTCACTAAAGCATGAATGCACACTACAAATAAATGTATTTGAACAATTAAAGTGTAATATAGTGTTTCACTTCTCACTATAAACTGGTATCAATAAACATAGGATACCAACACACAATGCTGTTTGCTTCACAACACTCGGCAGCAGACTGATGGACTGATCGTTTGGACTGACCTCCCACTCGCTCTCCCACACACGGTTAGTTCAATCTGATTGACGGTCAGTCCACAGTCCGGTTTGATGTAAAGTCATCAGACCGTCAGTATGTCAGTTCGGACTGATCAGTCGGCCTTCCTTGCATACACACGGCAGTTCGGACTAATCAGTCCGAACTGACCGTGTGTGGGGCTCTTTAGAGTATTAAATCTATAACCACAACATGGCGGCTGACTTGTTGAAATCTATTAATTTAAGATATTTTATTTGTTTTAAGAGAGATAAAAATGATTAATCAAAATAACTTAAATAAATGCCTATCACATATCAAATAATAATAGCAAATATAAAAATGTGTTGGAATTACCCAATGTTTTATATAGTCAGGAATGAAAGAACGATTCTCAAACTTTTATATCTCTCTTGACAGAACGGGAAGTATGTTTTCCTGCGTGAATTCCAAAATTAGGGAATCCCACACACCCCTACTTTTTAATGCTATAATTGCGAGCACATTTTCTTTAAGATAATTTTCCCATCTCTAACCCTGTGAGTAAGTAGCTAGTAATCATGATGTTGGTTGCACTTAGAACAAATGGTTTTCCACTCTCCTTCCACACATATACGGGTATATTACCTTTAAAATACTTATTTCATAATCGCTAAAACATTAGAGAAATTTATCATGTGTATAATCTGAAAAGTTAGTGAGACACGGCGATAAAATATAACAGCAAAGAAATCAATGTCGGAATCTGTTAGGTGGTGTTGGATCAGAAAACATGTTAAACGTAATCTGGCTAGATGTGTGCAAAAAGAAGTTAAGCTGATTAAATTTAAAATCATATACTATACAGAATAAAAAATATTTGCTTGAACTAGAATAAAAGATATTTCCATGACCTAACACAAACATTTCGTCACCAACCCGTTCAAAAGTGGACGCTCTGTGGAATTGATTCGGTACAAGTTTCTAGGATCATGCTGTTATAACTGAAGTTCTATATTTGTCAGCGGTGGTACATATGTATACATCATATTAAGAGACAGTTCGATCTTTTTATCTCTGAGCGAGTATAATAATCTAATGCACCGCTAGGAGTCAGGCATGTAGTGTGATTGATACTCGCCTGTCACCCGCAACCCTCTTCCCCCTCCATCCCTTTGCCCTGTATCGTGCCGGTGATAAGATGATAAGATCTTGTTACGCGCCTGTCAACGCCAATGCGCGCGCACTCTCTCTCTCTCTTCCGTTGCCCTCCTTGTCAAACAAGCATCCCCCCATTGTTTTAGGGTAATGGCTCTGTAATAGAAACAGTCTGCAATAAATCATTCCACTCACAATATGGATGAGGATTTTGATTTTACACGTCAGGTGTATGATTTGTTTGCTCCTCTATACCCCTACCAAACTCTCCTTTTTTCCATCCTCCCTTTTCTTTCACACACACCCTTACCTTTAGTTTTAAAATATCTCGACAAAAATTATTTATAGCTGGTTAAAAAGTTTCTTTTGGTAGTCGACTTGACTTACGAATGATATGCCTTAGCTGCAGTAAACCTAATTTGTTTCTGGTGAACCAAGTTTTATTTTAGACTCTTTGTAGTCTAGTTACTGAACAAATACAACGGCGAATCTCCATAGCGTTGATTTAAAACATATTTAATAGTAATAAAATATCCATGAATTGAAGCCAGGAATATTTAGTCAGTTGTGAGACGCGTTAAGCGAAGTGTTGTCGAACCAGCCCCAGTAAAAATGCGTATTTAACTTTCATGCAATATATTTTGATTTTAAATTTTGTTTCATTACTAAATGAGTTGTAATAACTTGAAGAGAATAATGTAAAAAGTTAATTGCTAGAATGTATTTAAATGGTAATATAAATTTAATCATGGTTTGATTACAAATACACCGAGGGATACAAAAAAAGCCAATTGTAAAATTAATTATATGACTCTCTTAGTCTCGTTGATATTATTTTTAATTTTATTCCCAATGGTAGTCACGCAGGCTAAGGTGGACTGGCTTGCTGATGACAGACAGGTTGATGTTCGAATCTCGGCTGGGTATACCGGGGGATAGTTTTCTACCTATTACATATTATTCCCTGCTCACATTTCGTCCTCTAGCAACCCTATTCCAAAGATTAGGACATGTGTTTAAACGTATTAAATCAATCTTATATATTTATGTTTAATAGAGAGCTATCATAAAATGGTTCCAGATTCAATAAGAAAAAAGGGTGGCAGAGATGTCTACAATGGTCTTAAGCTGTAGATTTACACACAAGTCACATAAAGTCTAAACTGTTGCTAGGTTTTACAATAAACCTTGGGACTTGAACGAGCACTGAAGTTGAAATGGTAACAATTCAAGAATTACAACCCATTGTTTATGTGTCTTACTATCTATACACGATATACACTTTTAATTACAGTACTGGGGTAGGAATGAGGAAGGTATAATTTAGAGAAAATGTACCCCATTTTTTGTGAGTGAAAGTGAGAAACCAATTAGGCAAAAAATATACCCTTGTTACACCGACCTCTCAGTTACCAGCAAACCAGACTAAATGAGCTTAATATTAAGTCTGCGTGACCACCGGTGCGGTTACAACCCTCTTTCGAAAGCTGCCTTAAAGAAGTGTACCTCCACAAGACCTATACCGGCAACTGTTTCTGCCTGAAACATGGTAAAGGCGGAACGCAAGTCACTCCTCCAGTTGTTTTTCACGTCTCTCTTTACCTTCCTATTTCTTGTTCAGTTTCCTTGCAGGGATGGTTGGAGGGGGCAACTGCCAGCTAAGCCAATCTTAGTATGATCCTATATCACAGACAATTCTTCCGAGCCAAAGTCAATCACGCTGGTGCACACCTATCTAAAGTCCAATGAAAAAGATCGGGACAGACCTTATTCGAAAGCTG
>CABFOW010000034.1:574213-604042 GCA_902141385.1 Timema californicum | reverse complement strand
GTAGTCACAAGGTATACATGGGTAGAAAATTGCGTGCATTTAAACTGGATCGGCATGCCCGATTGAATCATGGGTATTCTTGTTATCAAGACCCATTCTCCCACAATGCAACCTGTCATGACATTCGCCTTTATAATAACGTTTTGAAGATTGTTACCTGTAAGCGGGTATCACTACACAATTTATGTGGGTTAAAATGACGCAGCAAAATGATGGGTGCTCACATTTGTATTCAATAGCTTGGGTGTATAAATCAAACAAACTAAGGGAATTACAAAAATTAAACAGGATAGTACCTATGGACATGTAAGTGTGAGATGGCGCTTCAAATTTGTCTAGAATACAGACGTTGATTTTATTAGCGGATACATCTCTGGACCAAGAATTGTTTGTTCCTGGAACCACGAAGAGGCTCATTTTGTAGAAGACGTATGTCGGGATATATAAAATGGACTAATTCCTGGATATCCTCGACCACGACGTATATTGATAGTTATTCAAGGACATATTGATTTCGTGCTCTGTGCTTAGGGTCAGTTTCATAGTCAAGTTTAGTACGCCTCAAGTGCGGCGCTACACTAAATACAAGACGACACCTACCTAAACTCGAATGGAATGGGCCTTTCTCGCATAGGAAACTGGCCCATTCCATTCTGGTTTAGGTGGGTGTCGTCATAAACTTAGTGTAGAACTGCACTCGAGGCGTACTAAATTTGACTATGAAACTGGCCCTAAGACACTATTACCAAATTTCTGCAACATATCAAGAAATAAGTCTAGTTTTTGTCTTCGCACAGGCAGATTTCCATGTTGGTTGACAGGGAAAGTTTCACAAGTCTGGGCATGTGTAGGATATTTTCAAACAGGCGTTGACCTCGTCAGCTCAAGTGAGTCGGAATTACCGGAAAATTTTGTCGGAAGTCTCCTGAAAACAATGCATATTGTTGTTTCCGGGATCTCTTAAAGTTCTATTTAGATCTTCAATTGAAGTCTTATACGATATTATACTCTCATTCCATAATATACGTTAAGAGTTAATTTTTGCCGTAATTTAGATGTGAAACTTTAACTCTATTTCACACGGAAATTTTTCGCTATATAAATGCAAAGGCAATTTATTTGTTGCATTTGCTATTCTGCCTACTTACAACAAAGTAGCTGCTATACCAGATGAAGCCACTGCAAAGGCAACACATCCCTCAAACCTGAGCCTAGCCAATAATCAAGTAACTATACAATTATTTCCTTTACATCCGGGCGCATTTTAAAATAACAGTTTTTTTTTCTACTGGATCTATAATATTTTATAATAATTTTATGCTTACGGTAAATCATTGTTCTGTGTTCAATAGAGGCTTGTTTATATTCAAAGTTTGTAATATAATTGGCCAGATATTTGTCGTCTCTCTCAAATAGTCTCCCTAGAATATACATCTGTACGAATTGTCGTGTAAAATAAGACCCCAAGTCCTTCACGGTCTTGTTCGAGAGATACCGTTCATTTTGTTCGAGTTCACTCTAGCCTACATTAAAATATCGTAATTGAAGTCCTAATTGTATCTCGATCGATCTGTTATAATTCTATGTTCAATATCTTCGGACATTATTTCCCTGTGAGCGAGCCAAATTGCGAGAGGATCTGTCACGCGAAAAATATCAATATGCTGGAGAGCAAATTTCTGAGTGAAGGAGAAGTGCTACACAAAGTGGATTTTGTTTAATATCTGCTCCAATGTGAGGTATCCTATAATGGCTCCAGCGCTTTGCAAACTAATTGGGAGGATGAGTGGATTACATCATTCATGGGATGTAATTTTTCAAATGATGTCAGACGTTTGACGACATAAAGTCAGTCCCGAATAATGAGACACTGTGTTATTCGGGCGTACGGTACATACCCGGCTGAGGGAATAACCCTTCATTATTCCGGGGGGAGGGGGGGTCCTTAACAGAAAAACTTTGCTTTTGGAATTGTAAATTCATAATTTTCCAAGAACTATACAAAGCAATCTCATTGTAAGTTAGTGTATTCGCAAAGGAATATTCATTGCGCAATTTGATGAATATTTTAATGGTGTGTCGCATGTGTTAATGAAGTCAATGACAATACTTATAGTAAGTGTACACAGCTAAATGCATATAACACCCTTAATAATACTAACTGAAATGGTTGTTCCACCTCATTGGTAAAGTTAATACTAATCATCACTTGATGTTTGCCCTTGTTAAATTACCTACATACACACTTAATGAATTAGATAAAATACACACCTCCACATAAATTTGGGAATCAAATACTCAACAGGATGGGATTTTGTGGGACCACACAACGATTGTTTCTCCAACGCTCAAGAACGGATCTTGTCCGAGCACCCGCTGTCGTCTGAATAGCGTCAGTGATATTTTAAATATCCGTCATGCTTGTCAACGTAGCTCCTTGAAAGCTCTTTGAATACATTTTTCTGCGTGCACAGATACGATCGATTCAAAAGTCCGAATGGGGCGTTTACCATATGTTTGGTTAAACTTACATGCAGCTGTGGATCGGTGTTTGAATCTGGAATCTTCGAACCTATCACAAAATCTATATCTTCATGTCAGATTTTCTTTTTCTTTTGTCATTAGTATCTGCACATGTGGCAGTCCTCGCTTTTGACACTTCACAGCGTGTATTAATACTTGTATTGTCTTTATCGTCACTGCTCAGCTCCTTGAAGACATAAATAATTAAAATAGCCTATCATCTTTCTAGAGTAATTCAGCATAATATAAAAATACCGAATTCAAATCCATTCCGTTATTCTATAGCTATAAGTGAACACTTAGGTAGTGAAATAATCCTTTATGAAGATCTGTGATTTCAAAACAACCAACTCATTAAAATATTTTTTATCTTTGCATTTAATATTGAAATGCATTTTGTAACGTAATGCACACTTTGGAGTTGGCGATCAAGTTAGACATAAAAATAATGAATTCTACATTCAATAGGAGAATTCGTTATTGATCACTCGTTTTGAGATACGATCTTTGAAAAGCATATATTATTTATTTAATTTATTCGTTTGATCAATAGCCCAAAACCCCAGACCTAAAAAAAACCTGCATTGAAAACTGTTAAGTTGTTCCAGAATTCTTAGGCAACAGACTTACACACCTACATTTTGTTTTATATGTAGTAGAGATTTAGATCCTATTTTCTAAGTTAGATAATGTTCTTTGGAGAGGATCACAAAGAAAACATAACAATATTTTTAATTTCCCGAGTCAAGAAAAATGTGACAAAAATATATTATTTCAGTTAATTTTACACTAATCTATAGGGTTTAAATCACGGGGTTGAAAAGTCTACGGCGTTAAACTGACACTGGAATTGGTCACTGTTGAGTGGGAGATTGGGTTTAATTCTTGAACAAACTCACCGATGAGGATGATTTTTAATTTTCTCACCCTTTCTACACGTCACTGGTGGTACATTCACTCTCATCTACCTTGATAACTTTTATATCTTAGACACATTCGTTAATATCGATATTTAAAGTAAAAACAATATATTGTGGAGCTCACTTCAAGCTTACCCATTAAAAATTGTTGCCGAAACACTCAAGCTCTTGAACAAGAGCTACAGGGCGTTAGTTTGTCGACTCCAATTAGTGGTTGCTAGCGTCGACCGTTAATTGATTACTTGTGGTGAAACGTGCGAAAATGAATCAGAAATACGGCTCTCCCTCTTCTCTCTTTATAAGCTTGTATCCATTTCCTAACACTTTCCTTCCCCGTGTTACCGAGCTCGGACAAGGGTCCCGATGATGTTGACTGACAGGAAAACTTACGAAGGGAGCGACACATAGCATTATCTCATTTATTTAGCACCATGTCTTATTATCCGTTTGGGTTATACACCTTATCCAATGATCTTTCATAAGCATACTTTATACACCTGTACCAACCATAAACTCTCTTCCAAGTTCCAACTATTTCTGATATTATTTATAATTTGACCTAATATTTCTAGGGTATTATTCAGAGTGTTTTGACATAAATAAATAAAACTATGTTCTAAAAAAAGAGGTTGAAGATTGTAAAGTAGTGTGAAATTTAATATTTTATAAAAAATATATATTGTTGCATTACAATATGGTTTAGAGCTATATACAGCAGTTTAATGATAATAGTTATTTAGTATTAAAAAAAATATTTCAACAATTGATAATTATAAAAATGGATAGTTAAAAATTCAATTTTAAACAAAATTTAACTAATTTTGGACTGGGCACTTATGAAATAATGGCTCTAAAATGAAACTAAACAATTTAAAATTAAATCTAAATATAGAACATTGAAACTAAATAAAATATATTTATCATTATTATTTTGTTACAACTTTTCTAATGTGAGGGGAATTTATTAGTTATAATATGGTAAAGTTGAATTTACAGTTAAACATATTATGTTGAAAATTAAATTTCTGTGAAAATATAATAAAGTGAGAAAGACATGGGAAATGTAAAGATACACAATAACTGTTATTTCATTGCTCTATGCAGTTCAAAAATATATTGTGGTGCAACAAGCTATAATAATGACATATTATTTACTATAAATCTTTAAAAAAGGAAAAATCTCTTTATTAATCAGCGATGAATACAATAAAATATGATTCAATAATGCATTTTATAATATTTGATATATCGCAGTTATATTAAATCATATCACCCAACATTTATTTACGCGGAATTGTGACACATTTGAAATAAATAATAATGCAAGCAATATATTTTATTATTTTTTGGTATTCTTCAAGACATTTAGAATATCGTAAATAATTAAAATATTAAAATTGGAAAACCATTTTAAGGAGTGTTTTGTTTGTAATGGATAATTCTTACAAACTCTTATAAAATTACTGATGTAATATTTTACTTTTGTAATAATTGTTTTACGGAAAACAAATTTAATTCCAAGCAATATTTTAATATAATATAAGGCTAATTATCACAAACGTATTTAACAGTGCAGCTGCCAATCTTAATCCATGTTTTATTTTAAGATTTCAACAATAAAATAGATTTCAAGGACCAAGGACTTGTATTTGTTTTATTACATAATATAGTGTATTTTAGCATATAGCGTCATTGGAACTAGATTCACCATCTCCTTTCAACAAAACAGTGATAAAACCAGTTATATACGCTATTATTTTTAAATAAGGAAAGATGAAAACACATATTACAAGTATTTTGTCATGTCAGTAGAATCATTTAACTAAATAAGACCGCTTCGATGGCTGCTTGGTCTAAAGAGCTACTCTCGCAGTAGACGAGACTGTCGATGACGGGGAGAGTGAGGTTCGCATCTCAGTCGGGTGTACTGAGGGTTTATTCAAAATTGGCTTTCCATTCTGTCTCTCTCTCTCTCTTTCTTCATGAAAATGTAGGTACACTTCCTCTAAATATAACCTTTCTAATCCCTAAAACCATTAACATAATTAGTACATATGCACATAACCCGAACGGGTAGTATGGCACGGTACTAAAAAAAATTAATCAAGGAAAGACGGAAATACCTTTTCCAAGTATTTTTTCACGCCATTATTAATTATTACACAATAATCTTGTCCAAAAATCAGGTTGCAGCTCTATCTCAATAATAAACATCTCCACACCTAAGAACCTAAGGATTTTTGGCATGACATTTTATAATCTAGACTAGCACTTGGTTTTCTTTCGACCTGCAAGAAATCGTGAGAACAGAGGATCGATCACCCAGTATCATTGCTGAGGGAACTGCAAGTCTTATAGAGGAAAATTCTATCTTTGCTTTCTCTCGGCCAACTGATGCCAAATCCCCTCGCTTTCAGTTATATCTGAGGATGGTGTGCTGGGGGGTTAGAAGGTGCTACTGGCAACCTCGACTAACTATCGTTGCGAAATATGTTAACAGCCGCGTTGATAAGCACGCTCATGGAAATGGGCTCTAATAACGTTAAATGTATTCAATTTTCTGACATAGTTGACAGAAGCAGATATATATATATATTTTTTTGTAACTTCTATTAAAATCTTTTACCCAAACTCTAAATTTCGGCTTTAGTTTTTTATCTAAGAAAAAATAAATACGATATTTTTTTGTAGAAGACTTAACTTTCTACAAGTTTTAGCTCTTGATATATTTTCACAAGAGTGACTGTCTACCATACCAATTTATATTTTAATTGGTTAACAATGTGGTGTTTTTAGTTGAAGCATAGGCTCACACTGGTGATCATGTAGTATACGTAGACAGGATTGAATTAAACCGTATTTACGTTCACACTTAGTTCTAGTTTTGGCTCTCACTGAGGATGGTTTTTAACACGTAGCCTACCACTGTAGTTTTTTCCCATCCCCTTTTCACGCTAATGCGGTAGATCACCTCCAGATGCTTTCCTCACCCTTCCTCATGTATTAAGCTAATAGCTGTTACATTATACATAGTATTTAAATATACAAGCTATGAACTAATAATAAAAATAGATTATAAAGTTTAAATGTATACCCTAAGTTTGGAAAGAAGTTCATTTCGGAAGGCCTTATTTCGTACCAGAATCTTATTGTCTACTTATTTAGTTCTATATTGGCAGGATAAATGGCCTTTCAGAACGGACTTCCTACTACATTTCTAAAAGGCCTTTCATCCAAACAAATTTATATTATACAGTAGAACTCTGGTATGAAATAAGATCTTATAGAACGTGTTTCCTACTTAACTCAGGGTATAATAAGTTCATTGTGATACGTTTTCAAATGCCACACATAACTAATATATGGCTACATCAGCGGGCACACGGTTTAAATGTCAGATTATTATGGTTTAGTTTGCCGGTGTCGGGGAGATCAGGGCTCTTACTCATTATGGATGTACAGTAGGTAGTTTTTCTTTTATGGTTTCTTACATTCGCTTAGCACAAAGACGGTTACATTTCATTTAACATTTATCTTCTTTATCCCTTACTTACTTACTACCGTGATTAAAATGTACATAGTCCGGACGGGCTATAAGACGCGCGTGGTAAAACTAAAAGTTAAGTATAGTATGTTAAAACAAATATGTTTCTATAGGCTGTGGCTTACAAAACCCAGAATTTGAAAATATGGCCCTTGGAATAATTAGAGTTTGAGACCACTGATGTATACTCTTCGTTTACCCTGATAGTATCAATATTCTTTGTATGGTTCCACTGTAGTATAGATTATAATATAGATGGTGAAGGTAGGGCTGCTATACTTCAGAATAAATGGAGCGTACATACATCTAGCAAGATTAACTCCTCAAATACAGTTTGCTTCAATTATACATGCATATATATTTTGCCAAGTTTTAAAATAAGCTACTAACTTTGCCATTTATTAGTAATCTGAGATGCATGACCTACTTGCCATCATATTTGGGTCTTATTCGTGTCCCAACCTTATAAATGAGATTGACTTTGCATGCACAACAGCACGCTCTATAATAATGCGAGGAAACTACAAATGGGTAATCTCTATCTCGTGAACCTTTGCAAGGGCTGTTATGTGCAAGATAATTAAACCTTTCTAGTTTCTCCCCCTCGTCCCCCACCCCACTTCTCTCTATCGCTTTATACGAACATTGTAAAGAAATATAAAAAAAACATTATTCCCCTCTCTCAATACCGCTTTTATCCCCCTTAAAAACACATCATGAAGCCAAAACGTCACACCATCGACGAAGATGTCGTTAGGTTATCAGCGAAACCTGGTCGATCGGGACAACGCCAAAATACTGCTTGTGTGAAGGGGGCTGGTAATCTGACACGTGATCACTGGGTTCGATGAGTAGGCTTTTCCACAAAGGACCTGAAAGCGGTTTATTTACTAGAAAATAAAGATAGATGATGACACTACATTTGGTCATTTGTCCTTGCAGACATTATTTGTAATCATTGTGACACCATATTCGTCAGGTTTAGATAAAGGGTATAGTCACCATTAGCTTAAACAATCCTACCAGATTAAAAGACAAAATAACTTATCGTTAAGTTACCTCTTTTTAGAATCTTTGCATACGTTCAACACCCTCGCCATATTTAAATAATATTTTTTTTCAAAATGAAGTTGAACGATACTAAAGAGAGTATTCAGGGTCTGGAAACCTTTTTAGAACCCGGTCGAATTACAAACCATTACAAAACTATTAACGGTCCCACGATCACTCATTGTTTATTCTCTACTACTCTAATTTTGATATTTTCTCGTCTATACCTCCTATATTTATTATGAAAAGTCATTCTTTCCTCAATACATACGTTTCATCTTATAAACAAAGGAAATATGAAATGAAAAATGGTTATTTTTAAATCAAACTACCTTATTTTCTTATATAAATTATAAAGTTGCCTAAAAGCTATGGAACTATTATCAAACTTAAGTAACGCAGATACTTCTTGGCTAGTAGTCAAAGGCAGAGTGTTTCCAGTTCAACATCCCATTTTGATTATGATGATTTTCATTTTCAATGCAGCAGAATCGAGATAATTAAATACAAAATGAGCTTCCCGAAAATTATCTTCAACATTATAAGGGTAAAAATATTTTAAACACATTTTTCAAATGAATGATTTGTTCTAGCTTTCCAAGCTTAGTGAACCTTCAAGCAAATTAGGCCATCACTTTATTTATGATTTTGAATCGTTTATTCGACTCAAATTTTAGTAATAAAAATCATTAATCATCATTTTAAAGAAAGTAAAGTGTTAAAAATATCTTTTATGAAAATTGGATAGTAAAAATGTCAATTTTCCTGAAAATTGTTAAACCACAGCAATCATGTTTATGATTTTTTGTCTTTAGATTGCAGTCACATACTTAATCCATTTAACCATAGTGTCAGGAATAAATGCAAAGTAAACTTACCATCCTTAATCAATTAATTATGGGGAGAAGATCATATCCATTTATTTTAGAAAATCTTCTTAGGAAGAAGCTCTTTGAATCACCAAAGGACTTAGCCTTTATTTAACCGACAAACATCCACCTGAAGTACTTGCTCTCCAAACCGACAGTCCAATAATTCTTCTGTAAACTCTCTAAAAATTTCCATTTTTAATGTCCGGGTACTTTAAACAAATCTTAAAACAAGCATTATTACATTTTCCATGGTTAAGAATTTTAAGCAAAGAGCTTAACAGTGAATTTTACACTAATATTACAGAAATGACGAAAACTGTTATTCTGTTAGATATAATAAAAGAAATCCTTTATGAAAGCTGCTCCATTCAAGAGCACCATATATGGTTAAGTTGGTTAATCTTTAAATATAAATTTAGTCATTCATGCAATTTTCCATCGTTATCATCATCACCATCATGTAAGTAATTCGTTCTAAGAGGAACTGTCTTCTGCATGACGTTATGGAAGGCAAGGTTGATGTTAGGAAGGAGGACTGAAATATTGGATGACTTGAAGGAAAGAAGAAAATCCTGGGAGCTGAAGAGGAGGCAGAGGACACGGTGGATTGGCAGTATAAGTTCACTGACAAAAGGAATTGACGTGTCGTAAGACAGAGCACTTAATATTAATAATGTAATTCTACAATATGGCAAAGTTATCTGCTTTAGTAGTTTTCCCGGTTATTAATATGATTTTCAAAAATCTTTCTTTACTTGAAAAATTGTTAAGACTCATTTTCACAAAAATGTGTAGTTGAACTCTACCAACAACCCATATGTAAAATGTTAAGTTTTTGATTAAATATTTAATTATGAGCTTGAAAATTCGTGCCACAGTGCACGTTTTTATTTGGATTGAATCAATATCAGTTACAAAAATATGTATTTTTGATTCAGCTAAAAGTTCTATAGCAGCTCCAGTAAAGGTCTCCTTCACGGACTCGGCATAGGTGAAAAGTTTTTTTGCCTAGTCAACATCCATGAAACATTTTAACAAAGCCACAGTAGCAGCATAACACTCCACTAAAAGCCAAATACTACATTAGAAAAGTGGTAGCCTCGAGCGCTAATATTTTAGACAAAGCTAAACCTCGTAAGAACATCTTGGATCTGCTGTCGATGTCAAAGTCGCATATTTATGACTTGCATCTCTCTCTCTCACTCTTCCTTTGCCTATTAGACACATCGCCACAAAGTAGGCAACACACTATCACCACCGATTATGATCAATAACGATTATTTTGGCAACTATCAAATATTACGTGAAATAATTTTATATATTTTAAAGTTTAGAAGACCCAAAGGTCAACTTTTAACTACGACATAGTTTTATTACGTGGATAGTTGATCGCGATTGACTGGTTACTGACCTTTGTTCTAAACCAGTGTTTCACAAACTTTCGCCAGTTACATATTCTTTTAGGGGCAATAACCTAATATTAACGTACCCCTTCCATCTCATTAAAATAATGATGATAATATAAACAACTACCTGCTATCTCGTAGAATAAGGACTTTCAAATCTTATTAAAGCCCTAGTAACTATATATATATATATATATATATATATATATATATACATACACACACATATACACACACACACACACATGTAAAGTCTTATACAATTCCATGACATCACGTCAAAATCTGCGATGATTTGTTTATCATACATATATTATCAATACATATTTTATTTTTAATACAATTCAGTGGTACGTTGCGTACCCAAAGGGGTACGCGTACCACACTTTGTGAAACACTGCTCTAGATATTAAAAACCTTATCCTTAGCTATATATACTGCATTAAAAATATATTTGCAATGCAAAATTAGCTCATTAAAACCATCGCTTAACGCGAATTGACGCACAATCGTGATTAAGAAGAAGTGCATATGAAACTAAATCTAATTTTTCTAATACAAACGGTAGTTATTTTTATACTGGAATTCCAATATAAAATTATTTGAAGATTATTTTTTGTGGTGTTGAATCGTCAAGCGCTTCTATTTACACAATTAGTATTTTACCTTTAGGGAGGTGATGGCTTTAATATTTATATTGTCGGTGTCCTGGCGGTCTAGGTGTAAGGTGTCAGACTTTTGTGCTGGCGGCCGGGGTTCAATCCTCGGTTGCGGCAAAGATTTATTTGATTACCAAACTCTTCCTTCGCCTCTGACAAGACGTGTATTAATCACAACTTGTGAATGTGAGGAATGCCAGGCCTCCACCGTGGTTCGGATTCCTCTTTAAGCTGTAGGTCCTCCATTTCATCTCACAATCTTCCTAACATGACACATTAGCACAAGTGCGTATAACCTGAACGAGTAGTAAGACGTGGTTCTAATAATAATAATAATAATAATAATATTAATAATAATAATAATAATATTTATACTAGAGTGGGGAATGACGTCACCTTGTGTTGGAACTAGTTTACTCACCAAGGAGAAGGACGTTATATTAATACTAATATTATAATCTCCGAGAAGTAGGTTTATTAATAGAATCTTGTAAACTAGTGTTGTTGTATTAAAATTGGTACAAATGGTAATTAATAAATAATGATACTAAATTAAGTCTTTTAACAAAACTTTTTTTAGTCCACAAACTAAATGCACTAATGAACGCAATATTTGCGTAAGTGCGATCATAATATAAGTGAAATGTAAATGAAATAATATATTATGTTACAGAAATATATTGAATATATTATCATCATGGTTTTATAAAGGCATGTTCACCGAGCTATATGAGTATAAGTTGTTTATTTTAATTATGTCGCTCCTAGATAGCATAGCTATGGAGTAGAAGTCGTAAGCAATTTTGGGTGAAGTCGGAATCGGTAGAAAGGTACTAACTCCAATTTAAAAAATAAAAACTCATACATTTTAACTAGGGAAACAATTGGTAAAGTGTTACATATTATCATTATCATTATTATTATTATTATCATCATCATTATTTTCTGAGAACAAATTCTTCATAGGTTTATAAAAAACATTAAATATGTAGCAGTGTACTAAATATATTTTGTGGTTTGGTTCTAATTTGGTGGATCTTATATTAATTAAAGAAATGTCCCGGGTTTGAAATTATGAACCAATTATGAACTATCCATTTACCATAGTATAGTAGTGTAAATGTACATAATTTGGTAATGTAATTATAAAATGTTTTTAACTGTAAATAGGGGGCAACTTATGAATTATGTTCCGTTAGTCTTAGATTTGTATATTCTTATTTTCGAGGTAGGCCTATTACCTCTGTTTATGTTTATTTTTTTATTTTTTTTATTAACTGCACAACTAAACTCAAATTTACTTTAATAGAAATGTAGGAAAGTTTTATTTTTCAGAAATTATAATAAAACATATTTATTTTATGTTCTATGGGCCTAAGTAGCCTAATGATTCACGTGGGGGTGATGAAATGTCATGTGCTACCATTCAATATTTAGTACTTTAAAATTTTAATATACATTAATTAGTTAGACACTTACCAATTAATATATATTAATTAGTAATACACTTACAATGGTAAAATTATTTTACTGCAATAAATTGTGTATTAATTACTAATTAATAAAATATACATTTGCCATTGATGGAAGAGTTGGTGTCGGACTGTAGAAAAATATAGGAGTAGGAGTCAGAGTCAAGGGTTCAGCCTACCGACTACACAGCCCTGTAGATAGGCATTAGTTTATTTTTCAATATTTAGTTAGGTTATCGCAATGATGATGGACCCGCTCTTTAAGATAGTGTTTGGCTTTTTTGTGTTCGTTTATTTAAAAGTTTTATTCATCTGTCTATACAAAATTAAAACGTCCTATTAAATTGAGAAATTAGTTTTCTATTACCTAACCATTTCCCGGATCCCTATTTTGATATTTCAAACCTTCTAATTTCCATCTTATCTGGGCTGTTGCTTTACCAATTTGTCAAATTTAAATTTTCCCCACTCCGAAAAGAAGATTTTAAAATATTTTTTGAGATATTTAAAGATATTATTTACCCTTCCCTCAAACACCTTCGATTTTATATTTCCATTTTGAAATTGTTAGTCTCATTTTGTAAACTCACGTTTCTTTTCCATCATATCTAATTTACATTTTATACCACACCGAAAATAGTGTTCTACATTAGTTGTAACAATTTAGATCTTTTCTATTTCCCGGGTTTCCATTTAGAAATTCCATTTATAATTTGGGTATCCAGAAAGGTATGTTTACTTAAATGTCAAAATTAAATTTTCTACCATACCGATTTTTTTCCCTATTTGTTTTGAAAGCTTTGAACTATCTTTTGGGAAAACTTTTGTAATTTCAGATATATTTTTTTATGTTTTATTATTCAGGTTGGTCATCAAGTATTTAAATTTTATATCACACTTATAGGATAGGTGGCGTACTTTTGTAATTGCGGCAGTGAAATTTCGCGTTTTTAATGCCACTGAGTAAGTAAGTAAAGATTTTGGACGGTCTTAACTCTCCATTAGCCAAGATCTTTATTCAAACATTTAGAAAAACTTTCCCACTATCTAGTTATCTGCGAAATTTATATTTTCTACCATACTGAAAGGCTTATTTTTATCTAAGTTTTAGAAATATATTTCCATTAGACCATTTTATAGGCCTTCTTTCCAATATACAATTTTAATTTTGGGGTAGTCTCTATACCTTCTCACGAGATTTGAATATCTTACCACACATATAAGTGGTTAGTAATTATTGTTTTGGAAATGTTCAGCCCTAACCATTTCCCGGTAACCCATTTTAACTGCAATATGTTACGACTCTTCTGGTTATCCATTTACATTTATTGAACTCTTTCTATTTTCTACTATTTTTAGAAATTTTGACGGGACATACTTCCCATTTTTGGTTCCCTTTTAATTAAATAATTTTCAGACCTTTATGTCAGTTTGGGCTAGTCTTTATAACTGCCTTAAAAATCTTAATTTTTGGCACACGAATAGGAAGTTTGTTCTTTCAGTATTGAGAATTTAGATGCCCATAATTTATCCAATCTTACTTAGAAATGTAAATATTAAACAATTATTTGGTTATTTGGAGTGATACCTCTACATTCCTCGCAAATTATAATTATCTATCTTTCCTAAAAGTTTTTTCTACTAATAGGCCTACTCACCATTTCTAACCCTATACCTCCTAATCTAGTGTCACATCTCTACCACACAGATAGGTAGATGCTTATATTGATTTTGGAAATTTTGAGCCCCGTCCCCTATTTTCACCATTTCCTCAACTATCACTCAGAAATTTCAAAATTAAGAGTTATTTTGTTATCCCAAGAGGTGCTTATTTCTTTTTGCCAAATATAAATTTTCCATCACATGGAAAAGGTTTTCTTTTTCATTTAATACACTCCTTCTCCTATTTTCCAGAAATCTTTGTTTACATATTCAGACTCTTATGGCTTTTGAAGTGATCCTTTCGCCTTCCTTTTGAATTTCAGTTTTCCAACACACTGAGAAGTAATTGTTTATATTAATTTTGGAAATTTTAAATCCCCCCTTACGACTGCCATTTCATCACTACTACCCCAAATCTCATTTGAAAATTTAAAATATTCAGACTTTTATTAATATTTTTGGTAGCTATTTAACTGCCCTAAAAATTTGAAATGCTCTTCCACACTGTTAAATAGCTATTTCTATTAGTTTTGTAAATTCTTAACCCACAAAACCCTAATCTCCAGCTCGCTCTTAGAAATTTAACATTTCAAGGTTTATTTGATTAATGGAGTTGTATTGCTGCGACCTGTCTGCCAAATTTTAATTGTCTACCTCATATAAAAAGTTTATTCTAATGATACCCCCCCCCCCTCCTTATTTCTTAAAGTCCCATTTTAAGATTTTTATCATTAATTTCAGCTTTCCAGGTCATCTGTTAAAATTTTGACGATTACAAAGCTTCAACCTCAATTCTACCCCCTTGGGAGTTGAATTTAATCAAATACCTTCTTATCGAATGCACATGACCTGAAAGGAACTTCCCTAACAAATCTCAAGATTCCAGGTCCAGGAGTTCGGGAGATACGGTGATAAATCATGGGTGAGTCAGGGTTTTTGTCTTTATATGTTAAGATTACTTATGCTAATGTCATGTGTAAACCCTAATTTATCTCAAATATGCTGTATTTTCAGAGATATGCTTCTACACTTCATACAAGATTAACACTCTTCATCATGTGCACTTAACCTAATTGACGTACGTTGTTGATAGCTGTAACAGGGTATACTATTTGTAGAAATAACACATAATTAAATAATGTCAGATATAGTTTAATATAGCTCAAAGGTGTCAGTCTCGTATTATCAAATCTGATTTGTCGGTGATGGGGAACTAGTTTCCCACTATCCTTCCACACAAATGCGGATATATTTAATCTAAATTGTATCTTCATCCCTATCCCATAATGTAAATATTGGAATCATCCTGACAGGTATTTAAACCAGATGCACTTTAAAAATGGGGCTAGGGAAATATGTATCCATAAAATGCACATTGCAGCTATATTTTAAATTAAATTATAAATAAAATGACTCCATTATTTGAGATTATCTTTAAAATATGCAATAAAATTATCTCTTATACTCTAAAGTGTTTTAAATCACTTTCTTAAAGGTTTTTATTTAATCTCTGATAATGCTAAAAAATCGCGATGTAAGCTGTTGTTTTTTTCATTCTCAGAATCTTTCAATCAAATCTGTTGACGTAACTACAACATGTTACATCAACCTTGATGTAACTTTGAAACAAAAGCGTTCTAAACGAGAACAAAATTCGGGTATGAGTGTGTTCTTGAGAAGCGAATGAAATGCTCATCGATTCGAACTGTCGATCAAGTTCTCAACTCATGTATCTTCTCTCCGCGTATTTGACAGCCCACAGGCGGGGATGGGAGCCAAGCAACAGCGTGATGGATTTTTAATGTCTACGATATTTGAAATACATTCTAGTAGAGCGTAACTTGTAGTGTCGGGGGTCTTGAATTTATCTGTCATCGATAAGAAAAGGATGTATGGGGAAGCTCTGTACCTGAATTATCCCAGTCTCTCATTAGTTAATCGTGATAAGCCCTCTTTAAGATTAAAAAGGTAGATTTGAACAGGGTCTACTAATTGGTCAGTTTCCCATATTTTTATTTTTCCGTTATGTCTTACTACCCATTCCAGCTATAGCGCCATAACTACACCAATGATGTAGGAATGATGCAGGTGTAATTTGAAAGAAATGTAATCTAATTTCGTGGAAACAAAGTGGTAAGCTATATAATAAAATATATTATTATTTAGCACCGCGTCTTAATACTCGTTCGGGTTATAAGTTTTAAGTACTAATTACTCTAATGGATTAGGAATTGGGAAGGTTTAATCAGAGGAAGTGAACCCGAATTTGCGTGGGGGAAGAGTGGAAAACAGTTTAGGAAAAACCACCCCCAGTTCACCCGACCGAGATTCGAACCTCGATCTCCCCGTCCTCAGCAGCCGAGTTCAACACGACTAGCGTGTTAGCCAACTACGCCACCGAGGCGGGTAAGAACATATAGAGTACCTTCAGTACATCCGTCTGAGATTCGAGCCCCAACCTTCCAGTCACTGGCAAACCAGACTAGATGGTCTATTATTAAAACTTTATGATATCTATTACTTTGTATAATTACTGTATATAAGTGTATATATATTTACCTTTTGTTTTTGTTTCTTAAAACATTTACTTTCAATTTATTCTAGACTTCTTAATTTATTGTAATTTTCTGGTTTTTCAACTTACTATATCTCATTTTTAATTTCAATTGCTATCATTTTATCAACTGTATTAATATTGTAACTTGACCCGCATCGGTGGCGTAGTCAGTTAACGTGATAGTTTTGTGTTGAGCTAAACTGGCGAGGATGGGGAGATCGAGATTCGGATCTCACTCGGGTGAACTTTTTTTTTCCTAAATATATATCCACTCTCCCTCAATGCGAATGTGGGTTCACTTCCTTTATATTCAACCTTCCCAATTCCTAAGCCATTAGCGTAATTAGTACTTAAGCATATAACCCGAGCTGGTAGTAAGACGTGGTGCTAAGTATTATTATTACTATTATTATTATATCGTAACTTGAACCAATGTATTAAAAAAAATTCAAATTCATATCTTATAATAAATATTGTTCCTCACTCTCATCTTTAGAATGTTTTCTAAAATGATTGCTAATTTAAGTTGCTTAGTTTCTCTTATGCGCATGGGTGACCTGGCAGTCTAGGGGTAAGGTGTCAGACTTCTATGCTGGCGGCCGGGGTTCAATCCTCGGTCTCGGCACAGTTTTATCTGATTACCAAACCCTTCCTTCACCTCTGACAAGACATCTTGTGAATGTGGGGAATGTCAGGCCTCCACCGTGGTTCAGATTCCACGTTAAACTGTAGGTCCTCCATTTCATCTCACAATCACCCTACCATTACACATTAGCGTAAGTGCGTATAGCCCGAACGGGTAGTAAGACGCGGTGCTAATAATAATAATAATACGCGCATACATCATTACTTGAATTCGATGAAATCAGGATCTATAATAATATAAAACTATATACAGTACATATTTTAATGATAGTTATTGGTTTCACTAACAGCCGTCGTAGTAGTAGTGATGTTTTTCCCCGTAGTGTCTTAAATCCATTCAGGCTATGTGCATACATTGATTTCTCTAATGGACTAGGGATCAAGAAGGCAGAATTTTAGAGTAAACATACCTGAATTCGCTTCTCTGGTTTTTGGGGAACTATTTAGAAAATAACCACCCCCAATACACTCGACCGGGATTCAAACTCCAATATTTTCTTCACCGGCAATCCATTTAAACATGAGATTGATACGTTAGACCATACAAACACCAATTTGAGTTGGTAATAGTTGACTTGTAATGAATTTAGTATTTAATTAAGTACGGAAACCTCGCCCGTGTGAACGTAGCATGCATTTGTACATACTAAAACAATGCTATGATCGAATTTTTTGTTTTTATAAAAAATAGACCAAAACAATCACCGTATAGATACGTGCAATGTATTTCTTTGTAGCTACCTAGCTTGTTATTTTGTGATAGCTTTCGCTATTATTTCTTTACAGTTTCTCTATTGAATTAGGTGCTAAAATTCCACTTGTGTACATAATCATGAGCAAACATAATGGTTAGGGTTGGTCAGTCATAAACTGGATACATTTCATAATAAATAAATCAAATATCTCTGTAAGGAAAAGCTCTCTTCGCATTATGAGGTAATTGTAATATATTTGGAAGAAGATTAGAAAAGGTGGATGGAAACACATAAAAGGAACAAACAAAATATTACTTTTACAAGGAAAAGAAAAACACGATTCACACTTTACATTGCTGTCATTGGTTAGTATAGTTTTAGATCAGTAATATTACACCGAATACTAAAAACCAAACCGAGTCTGGGTCGGATAAAACTTTGACCTCATAATGCACACACGATGTAGGAGTATTTAAATATTCTTAAATTAAGAACTACAAAAAACTATTTGGACATTTTTGTTTATATTTTTTGCTTTTACAGTCCGGATAGGTGGATTTATCTTGTATTTTGAGAATTTTTTTTACCAACATTTAAAGATTTCGTAAGTTTTTTATACATACATAAGGGAATCTGTGCCTAAATTAGTCTCCGCCATGGCTATGAGACATAATGGCATAGTTAATGGCTTGTTTACGTAAGTAACACGATGGTTTTTAATATCGTGGCTTAGCTACAAATAAAAGTCAGATTCTCACCATAAACCCGTTATTTTAAAACTGTTAACTGATGTTACCACAGTGGCAAATATTATAAAACTGTATTTGTATTCTAAGTTTTTTTGTACATCCATTACTGTTTCCAACCTGTGGCCTGGGTCAGTTTTTTATTCAAGCCATATTTTTTCCACTACTGGCTTGCCAGGCCAGTCATAGCTTCATATGCCTAATAATCTAACTTAAGACTAGGACAAGCACAACATCCGGTCCCCGGCCGTTAATTGATCACTGTGTAAGTGTAAACCCACATTTCATTAATGATAACATTTCGGTCATTCCAGGAATCGAACTCGGAACCCTTAGCTCAATAGACAACTACTCTACTGACTGAGCTAAGATGTCGTATTTATATTCTAGGTCCATCTGATTAATTATCTAAAGCTAAATTATACAGTAAGCCATAAGTAAGTATTATTTGAATATTTTGATAAAATATTAATTAATAAATTAAATAATACATATTTCTATATGCCCCTGTTGGTGGTCGAAAGTGGGCTAAGTATAAAAATAAGCTTTTTTTTGTTGACTCACGTTAAGTTTGGCCTTTTATGACAGTTCAAAAATTACAATGTCAAGGTGTTAAAACAGAGCTGTGAGACGGATAAATATGGAATGATTTTACTAGTCTTTCAACTGTAAGAAAAGCCAAAGATACCGTTTATGGTCTATACTTTAAACAATTTTAGGATCATGTTTCTTTTATCTTCCGTTTATCATAAACGATAACAAGCAATTTTACCTTGACCAATTACATTATGATCCTATATTATAAGTTACAGCATAGTGAAACCAAACAAGTTAAGTTTATTATTAGGTATAGTATTCTCGAATACCTCGAAACTAGAGACTCAAAGGTTCTAGAAAATATTAGATCCGAGAAAATCTCTGATCCGAACTTTGAAAAAAACATAAAATTGACTTTTTTGGACAGATTGAAATGAAATTTGTTTTTTGCTTTATTAATTCTTAGATGGTTTAGTCCCAACATAATTATCGAATAAAACTTAACATCCTGACCCCAGATCATTAATTTAACACTTATCTGACTATATAAGTGTTATAATGAACGCATTTGAGCAAAAAAAAAAAAGCTAACATTTGGATACTATTTCAATATTCTATTATTCTGTTTATTTCTATTTCCTCTTGACGTTAGTAATTTTTTTCAAGATCTGGATTCGAATTTTAGATTTAGATTCGAAGGTAAAATGAAGATTTGGGTTCGTGATTCGGATTAGTAAAATATTAGATACGAGATATTATCATTACGGTAGCTTTGTTAAGTTGGTGTATCGGAGGAAAGAGAAATATATAGTAATATTTGGGCACCGTGACTTACTAATCATCCGGTATATTTTGATGTTTAAAATAATATATTAGAGATAAGGAAATTAAAATATAGAAGGAATGTATCCAAATTTGAATTGAGGGAGAGTGTAAAACAATGTATAGCAGCAAGAAGCAAGTATACTTGGTCAGGATTTGAACCCCATTCCAGGTATACTGAACCAGACACCCACGTGTACATAATTACGGATAGGATAGAATGAAACAACCTGTATGTTTATACTGATTTTGATGGCGTTTTAACAATGGTAATAAGTCAACCAGTCAATAATGCACACAGTCCATTAGATTAATTTTCATTGTTACACACAGCTTTTAGTTACGAACATTCTTATTGATAACTTCCACGTGAAATAAGGGATATTAATTAGCTCTCCAGGACATTTTCAATGCGACGAATAACACAAATCCTCGGCCTATTATCAAGAACTCTCAGGCTCGACGTCCACCAATTGTTTCGTTGTAGTGTAATACCAGATAATCCGCTGTATGGCGTGCGAAACAATGATACGGAATAGAGAATGGTAGTCGGCGATCCCTATAATAGCACCATACTAGCTGCTCCACGTGAAAATATACTTTTGTTGTTGTTATTGCTTTAGGATGAATAATAACGCGTTTAAGGTGCCTAAGCTGTCCCAGATCAAGCAGTTTGACTGTCTCCTCCCTCAGTTTTATTTGACATATTTTTTATGTGCACCACATCTCGCTTTCTGTCCAGGCTATACGCATATTTTATACCAATATGGTTGGAGTGAGCAAGGTATAGTTAAGAGGAAATGTATTCGCATTTTCTTTAAGGGAGAGTGGAACATCATTTAAGACAAACACCTAAGTAAATCTCGCCAGGATTCAAACCCCGGCCTTCCCTGAACCGGCAAACTAGATCAAGCAAGGCTTCCTAGTTTTATAACTTGTCGGTTTGTGAGTCACTAACGGATTTCTTGCTTCTCGTACCTAAACTCGGAAATACCTAGTTTTTAAATATCCATAGCGATTGACAATTGCCAAAACTGACGTAATACTTGCGGTTTTGCGAGCGTAATTAACTCGCCAGATGTAGACTGTGCGAGATTGAGTTTGTACATCGAATAGATCAGCACTAAACAAGATGTATGTGCTTATCTTTTATCGTCTACAACCTTCAGGGAAGGATTTTTTTGTAGGAAGCGTGCCGTTGTGCAAAACGTGTGAACAAAATAATTACTCTTTTAAATTAAAGGTGCAGATTACAGTAAAGACGGATTGTTTTTGTGAAAACCCTCCAGTACATTTTCTGAGTCCAACACATAAGTTATTACCAATCATCTTTACTTGGTAGGTAGCTTATCTGCCTATTGAGGTACATAAACCAGGTTCGTTTCCCTGCGTATAATTGTTCTTTTCTGAATAAAATTAAATGATTTGTTAATTTGGATATTGGATTAATATGAACCATAGCTTTAATTTCTTTCTTAAAACATGCTTGATTGTTAAACCTACAAAAACTACTTCAACGTAATTTTTCTAAAGGACCTAGCAATCCTATTTATATATTAAGAAAAATAAAATTCAATTTTAAGTGAATTTACGTTAGACAAGTTGTACTAGATTGACATGAAAGAAACATAAATATGTTTCCAATGGTTACTCCCATTCATTAGTTTACCGAATCCTTCAAAAACAAAAATCACAACCCAGCAACAAATCCACTCTCAGTAATTCTAATTCAAACTTAGATATCAAGTTCAACTATACAGGGAAAAAATTAATAGAATTACCAATATCTTCAAAAAACACAAATTAAAGGTATCCATCAACACTAATAATAAAATCAAAAAAACATATAACTCTAACCTAAACAAAACCAATCAATATGAAAAAAGTGGCATTTATCAACTCCCCTGTGACTGTAACAGTTTTTAGATAGAAAAATCTGGACACCAAATTTCTACCAGATTTTCTGAACACATGAATTATTTACAATATGATAGATCTAAATAAAAATGTTCTGAACATTTCAAAAGTCAGGACATCAACCAAATCCAAGGAAACTAATTTACAATAACTCACAAGTCACAAAAATGAACACAGCTGAAAATATTTTTATTCAAACCGCCTTACTAAACAATAAAAATGTATTAAATGAACAAACAATTTTTGAAAATAAAATACTCATTAATACCTTAAGTAAAATCCCCCAACATACCAAAATTTAAAAAAACTCTCAATTCCTGTCTGCACCCTCCCATCCTTCCATTCCATAGTAGTTAATGAACTGTTCGGGCCAGTGTCGAGAAGATTTGAACCTTTTTTCATTTCCTTTATTGTCATCCTATCTTCTATCCCATATAATTTATTTTATTTAAGTTAAATTATCATGAATAAATACATTCAAATTATATCTATAAGTCATTCACGAGCTAAGTTTACCTGGATGACAGCTCGGAATGTTACTAGGAGTAATCCCTAATACATCAGTACGCCAACAGCTGACATTTATCACTTAGGATGACTGTAATGAAAACAGATGGTAATATATAAAAAATGTGATTGTTAACCACAGTAATTTAGGCCAATATTATTTGTATATTTATTTCAGGTCAGACACAAAGTTTATTTATAGTTTTATTCCACTTAAAAAAATACTCACCACTTTCACAAAAACTTCTAACGAACATAGCTTCAAAATGGCGACTGACGAATCTAAACCATATGGTTGAACATGGCGGTAAACAAGTTTTTTACAATGATGCAGACACGCAGTTGATGAACATATTTTATTTAGTTAAATATTTCAAAATATGATAAAATAATCATAAAATCATTTATTGTATGTAAAAAAAATGACAAGAATTTTTTCTTTTCCAAGTAAATACGATGCCTGTATTAAAAGGTATTGATGTGTGCACTATATTAAACATAATCAATAACGTTTCAAAACGAAAAATAAGTACTTTTAACTACGTTTAAAATATTGTTTTTAGTTGGATGAAAAGAAATGAATAAAAAAAATGAAACAGTATGAAAAAACTTAAGTTTACGTTATTTTAAATGTAATATATAACAGGTAATTAAAGATCTTTACATTTATAACAAAACTGTGATCTTTTACAAGTGTTGGCCACCCAAAACATAAACATATGATTTTAGAACTGTCATCCAGGTAAAAACCTATCGTGAACGGAATTTATCTACTATTTCACTTCCACAATATCACAATACAAAATAACTTCTTATATTTATAATATCTTTGACTTAATATTAAATTTGTTCCAGATTTTTCTTATTTTACTTCATATATACACGTTAAATCTAATTCTCCTATTATTTCCCTTAGTAACACATGGGATATTTAAGCAGGTAGTTTTAATTTCTGGTAAATATGTTGTTTCATAATTATTTATTTTTTCAACATTACAATTTATTAACCTTAATTAATTTGATGTTATACCACATTGACTGTCGCATTGTGTCATAACCATACATTTCATTCGGTGTGTTCTTTCTTTCTCATCAGACCTGAGAATGATGCCGCTTGTGCATTGAAACATGTCGTCTAAATAACTGTGCAGCAAGAAATCAAGGAACAGGGAACTACTCCTAAGAAATAAATTCGATTTTTACTTTTCAAATTTAATACATTTTTTGTCATTTCTCAAGAGTAATAGAATAAATTTCAATATATGCATTGTCACATAATCCTTTGATTATTTGAACTTAGTTTCAATTGTAATGGACTCAAATGTATATTTTAAAATGTACCTAATTTTTAGATGTTTGTTACAATTTATTCATAATTAAAATGTATCATAACTTGTAATTCTTATTACCAAATCTTTTACAAATATAATTTAAATATTGTGCATATATATTATATTTATATTACATATTTATGTTTCTTTCACGTCAATCTAGTACAACTTGTCCAACTGAAATTCACTTAAAATCTAATTTAATTTGACTTGATATTCGTAAACGTTCCTTACTAAGCATTTCAAATGTTTTTCAAAATCTTATTTAAAGCTTTACGTTGACCTCGGGGTCATGGGGTCATAGCCTCAGGACTCATTGTTGGTGGATTCAAACCCAACCAGGGTTTACGAATTTTTCTTGAGTGATAAAAATCCGTAGAACAACTTCCTTCATTGGGGAAAGCCGTTGGTCCTATGTCAATTGTGGCATGTAAAGTAACCTTGGGAAGTAAATGGGAAAATACAATTCCGGCAAAATTGGTAGAACTTTCTCACTTCTAGAAATTCTCGTGTGCTGATATAGTTCAAAAATTGGACGTTAAATACCACAACTAAATATGAAATAAAAATAGTTTGATTACAGCTTTACATTAACTTTTAAACTGTAGTACGTTGGTGTTTATTTATAAATTTGACAATGGAAGCCATAGTATAGTTTATACAATACTTCTAATAGAGGGTTTATACAATAGTTTTGAAACTCATGCGTTATGCATGCCTTATTATATTTCTTAACTAACCTACGTATACAAATTAAAGGTTCATAGGCAGCTTTTTGACTATCTTGTTTACTCCCTTATAAATAAGAATATTGCGGTAGTGAACATTTTATAGACCCACCTAGTATATAATTTATGTTTTTAAAAAATGATGAAAAATAAAAATAAACGTTGTAAAAATAGAATATTTGAATTTACACTTTTATTGACTAAGATAAAATTTAAATTTAAAGTTATACCTAGAATCTGAGCTGTAACTTTTAATTCTCTAGGCACGTTACCAACTGAGCCAAAGTTTTTTTCAAACGCGATCTTATTAAAACCTCAGCAATAATTGACAAAGCGAATATGGTTGCAGATGACCAGAATATTTCTATAAAATTACTGATAAAGCCAACAACAACATCATCTTTTTCACGGTATAGCCAAAGCAAACATATTCTTTACTTTTTTTTTACATATATTGTACACTTATGTGTGTCAATTCCACGGGAGAAACTATTTGAGACAAGTTTCAGTGACCGAATGATCTAAGGCTTCACTCGCGTGATAGACTGGTCGGCTGAAGACGGGGAGGTCAAGGTTTGAATCCCGGTCGTGTATACTAAGAGTAATATTTCCTAAATGGTTACCCACTATCTTTCCACGCAAATACGGGTAGATCACCTCTAACAAATTATTCCTTATTCATCCTTACACCATCAGAGTAATTATAACATATGCTTATAACCTGAACAGGTGGTAAGACACGGCGGTTAAAAAAATATTGAAACATCATGGACTTTCCAGTCTTCCAGGTTTAAAACTGAGAGATTCCGCGTTTCGTAAAACATCTACTCCAAGTACGACAGAAAAAAATATATTCAAAATTAGCACTTTTTTCTTTCAACCTTTGATTTTCGAAATCATGCATAGCTTGCGAACTAGTCCGTAAGTTTCCCATTCAGGGACTCAGAGGAGCTTGATTGATCCTGCTGTCCATGTGCACACCAAGGCGGATTATTAGGCCCCTGTATGATTAATAACACAGCCTGATAAAGTCATGATGTTTGGTTGGTAAGTAGTTTACGCGTACTTGATTTTCAAATTTACTTAACTTAGAACCATTTACTACACACCCAGATTCTTACCGTAAACTATACAGTATTGATTAATTGGATAGTATAAACAACATGTACAGTTCATTTACCCTGAAAGAGAGCAAGCCTACCTTGTTGGATTACACTAAGGTGTAGCTTAAGAGGTACTATCATAGTGTAATCCGTCAAGGTAAGCCTAATACCTTACAGGCTAAACGGAGTGTACACACATGGAAGATATCCTTGTAGGAACTATCTAGAAAAGAATTAGGGTCTCTGCTGTAAGTGATTAAGTAATTTAACCACATATACACGGCAAGATAAAATATTTGTAGCTTTTATAGTTTCTCAATTTAAAGTTATTAAGATATTACTAAAAATATTTTATGAAAATGTTGTTATGAGTGCGTCTGTAATTGAAAGTATGATATAGAACTTAAAAAATATGTCTACACTGTATATATTATTTATTTAATATTAAAAAAATCTAATTCGACATATTCGACATCTAGCAACTCCATAAAAACGAGTTAAATTTTCAACACTTCCACATCGATATGAGAAATATACGAGTTATAAATAACATATTTCTAAAGTAGGATGCACATACAAGATTCGGAGTAGAATAACGTAAAAGAAAGGGGGTTGACTTAATGTTTCTTGTAGGGGAAGGTAGACTTGTAGCGTATTTTATGGGTCATACTTTTTACCAGCTTTTATAAAATGACTTCTACCAAATAGTGTGCCTATTCGTTTTATCCACACGCTCTCATTTCCTTGGGATCTGTTTCGAGACTATATTTGCTCCCGAAAATAGGTAGGTTTTTATATTCCATCGATGACGTAACGTAAAACACTTACGAATGGTGTGAGTGATGATATAGATACTACGGAGCTCGATGTCATGAGGGAAATGAACTCATACGTACTGAGAAGTGATTGGATTGTTTGGCTTTATTCCATCGCTACCCACTAACATAGAGGGCGGCTTGAGCGCCGAGTAACTCCATGTCAGTCAAATGCTTATTACTGTTTACCTTTTTATTTAATTTTTAATAATGTTCGTATTTATTTGGTAAGGAGTGATAAAGGATTAAAAAAATGTAGATCTTCTTTGTTATTATTTCTATTCCCTTATCCCTATTCGATATATTAGCCTTTGTCTTCTATTTCGGTGCTATAAATATATGTTACACTATATTTAGGTCTTATCTTTGATAAAGATGATTTATTTTAAATATATATTATTGGGAAGTTTGTGAAATTTTGAGGTATTATATGTAAGAAACATTTTTGGGATGTATTTATTTAATTAGCTCATGACGTACATTTGCAGAACCATGATGCAATTAATTATTAATAGATGAAATACATAGTAATATTATGGTACAAGCATAAAAAATTGATTAACAATATTATTAGAGACCGTAGACATATCAAAACAATGGATAACGTCACAGTTGGATGTCCAACAAACGCAACCAGTTGATGGCTGTGGGCGTGGTATCAATAAAGCCCTTCTTGGTTTCTTAAAATTGTCTGATTGGACAGTCATCTATGATGAGATACAATGACTGTTCCAAAGCTCCGCAGTCACATTGGGTGTTCTCAGCTGTGCCGTCACCCTTACTCTTCCTAGAAGACTAAGGCTGGCGCACAATAAGAAAATTAAACTAAAATAATAAAGTAGTAAATTTGCAGAGGGCGGTGAGAAATGCAAGAGAAAAGTAAACAATGTCTGTTTACTTATAATGTCCTTGACTTGTACTCAAAAACATCAGTATTTTGGACACCAAAAAGGATGACTAAAGCAGGAAACTAAATTATGACGAAATATGTCAAAAATAACATGGTGTAGTTTTATTGATATTGATTAATAAATTTGAACAGAATACATAAAATAGAAAATGAGTTATTTGTACAATCGGAATAGTATACTGTTTAGTGAAGCTATTAGTATACGACAGCATAAAAAAAAATAACAATGGACTCTACAGGCCCGCAAGGCCAATGAGTTAAATTACGGAAATATTTACCATACAAAATCTGGTCGTATAAAACAAACTTACTCCTTCCGAGTAATAACATTAAAGTTTTGCCATATAGGCCAAAAGGTTAAAAGGAGTCAATGATACAATTACTGAAACTCTGTGTTGACAACATGGAAAACTCCCATTTGCCTGATTAACCGTGTTTACAATATAAACATTATGCGAAAATACAGCATTTGATACCTTCTAAGTCCTAAAACATACGACCAATTTGTACTTTAAATATTTTGTAACTATTCTAAACTAGACATTTGAATATTACGTACATCTGACATATTTATACTTCCAAGGATTCTAACTTGACATTTTGAATGTTACGTGGTGACTCTACATCTGACATATTTATACTTCAAAAGATTCTAACTTAACATTTTGAATGTTACGTGGTGACTCTACATCTGACATATTTATACTTCAAAAGATTCTAACTTGACGTTTTGAAAATTACATAAAGTTTCTACATCTGACATATTTATACTTCGGATACGACGCTTCTAGCATTTTCAAATTATAACTGTCAAAAAGGTTTATTCGTACCTCGAAAACCCAAGGTATGTCCAAGGGGACGGCCCTGCCGAGAGAAGTGAAAAACATCACGGACAATACAAGTATATATACAATTATACCAACTCAGAGAGGGGGATAAGGGGTGACTACAAACATAGGGAAACAAGACACATGATGGGAGGGAGGGGATAAAAATGTATCAACGTGGAGCTACAATGAACATTCTGGACGCATTACACTCTTACGGCGCATGCTCGCCACACGCCCCTTCGCACCCCGCCACGGGGAATAGAGCATTTTACTCGCTCAATGTTTATTCCGCGTTCAGACGAACAATGTTTTTTGTGGAGGAAGGACGCCATTATTCTTGCGTGTGATAAACAGTCAGTCGGCGCAGCACAGTGGGGGACTTTTGGTGAGTTTCTTGCATTTAGAGTCTTTTCTTGGAGCATATATTTCCAATAAATGCTACACAGCCATTCCCCATTTAAATAGCGCTACCTTACCTCTAGCGTGACCAGTTCTGATTATTTTTAGGAGGCTCCATATTTTTCGTGGTAAGCTCATGTCTGGAAGTGGTTTGTCGAATCTAGTTGAGCTTATGATTCTTGGTCATGATAGGATAGCCCTCGATTTCTCAATTCTTTCAAGTTAAATGCCTCCGACGGGTGTTGGTTAATATTCTTCCATATTGTTGTTATATATTTTAATCTGGCACGTGGAAATTTGTTCAGGGTATCATGGATTGGTAGATTTTTTATATTGATGGGTTGTTTATTTTCTCTTATTCGCGTATTGTTGCTTGTTGTCGTCGAAGATCAGAAGGTGCCATGTTGGCGAGTACTGGAGGCCACAGTATAGGTGTTGTAACATTACGATGTATAATGTTCCAATGGGACCACGCCCACTACGAACGTTAATGGATGTATCGCTTCAATTCATACTACCCGCCCCAATAAAATCAATTAATCTTAGGATCCCTACAATAGTATTGTTCGCTGTTGTAGTTCTTGTAGGCTAAGAAGACATAATATAACCATGCTGGACAATATGTTTCACTACTCAATCCAAACCAATGTAAAATATATTATATCCACGTACTTACCATTTGAATATGCTGTCTTTAGAAACCTGCTAGGCTGGACGACTCACGGTAAACCAAGACCGGCGAATGGAGCAGGAAAAGCCGGTGTATCTACAAACGCGTCCCGGCACTCCAATGTACTAGCGTGAAATGAACCAAGGACTATCTACTTCGACTAGAAGACAACTATGTTTCCGACCTCTGGCGGATACTAGAGGAACTTCCTTCGAAACATCGTATGATTGGAGATATTCACTAATATTCCAATGGAGCAAGAACAACTTTCATCGACATCCACATGGCTTTTTGCAGGCATCGTGACGTCACCGCGTGTGTTTGTGTATCCCCATAATAACAATGAAATCCCTATATAATGGCTATGCAAGTATGTAAAGACTGACTATTCTACGATCGACGATCAACGACAGATCATTGTCATGGAGCTGGGCAATGGCTAGGAGAAGGACTTGTAAATGTATCAAATTCGTCGCTTAGACGAGTGGAGTTATGGACTCTAACTTTTT
>CABFOW010000034.1:556612-573818 GCA_902141385.1 Timema californicum | reverse complement strand
TGTCTGGTAGTCAAACTCTCACGTTTATGTAAACTCTGTAATGTAGTCGTCAACATTTAATTTTCTTTATATATTAGATATCGTTTTCTGTGCATTACGAAACCTTTGGAACCATATCAAGGTGCCCATTAGGCCCTTATAATTTTTGTATCACATATAAATAATTACCCTGTAGTATTGTCTCATATAGACTGGTCTATCAATTTTGTGATGGATATCATGTTTCCTTTTGTTTAAATACTTGCACAACTTAAGTCTGTAAAGTTGTTTACTTCGAGTATGATTTCCAACAGAACTCATTATGATATAATGAGACCATTTATTGTCATCTGCGCTATTGTCATTAATTGAATAAAACTACTCTTTATTGAATTTACATATTTTTACAATTTCCATTTTTTTGTATGTTAGTTTATATCCTCTCCCTTTATTACCTTATAATGGTCGGGGTAATAACGAGTAGTAGAGAGGGTGTAACAGTGTTGATTTGAGTGTTCCAGACACTATCCTCATACGTCGTTCAGCTGGATATAAACTTTACTGACGTGGTTACTTCTACTTAACACAGGAAAACAATACTCAGCAACAAAGTAGACAAGCGATTGTGTAGTAATTTTCAAGGTGTTTACACAGTCTTACCAGTTAGTGCCAGCCAATTTTATCAATATGTTGTTTCTTGTTTTGAGTTTCTGTCCTGTTATTTCAAGATGTTTCTTATATGCCAAAGATCTATCTAGTATCACCCCGAGATATCTGAAGTTTCGGTTATGCCATAGCTTTCTTCCGTGGAATATAACGTTTAGCTATTTATTTTCAAAGCGGTTGCTCAAATAGAATGAGCTGACTTCCATTTTGCTGGGGTTTGGGCATAGTTTCCACTTTTTATAAAATCGTTCTAATTTCTTTAAATCGTTGGTGAGTGTCTGTTCTCCTTCTTCAAAAGTTTTGCTCAGGAAATTTATTGTTAAGTCATCGGCGTAGGTACATTTCCCAGACTTGGTGGCAGGCATGCCACCTGTGTAAAGATTGAACACAAGTGGGGCTAAGACTGATCCTTGTGGGAGGCCGTTTTAGATGGTATAAAATTTACTTGTTGCTTCCCCGATAGTAAATTTAAAATATCAATTTTTAAATATATCCTCTAATAGTGAAATGATTTTGGAGGAAGATATGGTATTCTTTAATTTAAATACTATTCCTTCGACCCAGACAATATCATAATCCGTAGACAGATCAATGAAAGCTGAAGTTTTCAGTTTATTTTAGAAGCCTGCTTCAATAAGTGATGTTAAGGCCAATACTTTCTCGTAGCAGCTTCTTTTATCCCCAAAGCCAACCTGCTTTTGAGGAGTTACACTATCAATAAGATGCTATCTTTTGTTATACAAAGGTATTTCCAGTATATTGTGGTAGACATATATATATGGTAGTAAGGAAGAAAGTGTATGGTGCATTTCTTGATCTGTAGAAAGCGTATGATCTTGTAAATAATCAGAGGATGTTATAAATGTTCAGAGAGAGTATGGTGTGGATGCATTGTTAGTAAATACAATTATGGTGGTGTATGATGGAAGCAAAGCATGCGTTAAAGTGGATGGAGCTTTGAACGAATGGTTTGACATTGAACAGGGTACAGGGTATTAGACAAATGACAAGGTTGTGTTATGTCTCAGTGGTTGTTTAATGCATCACGGATAAAATGTATTAGTGATGCTTGTGAGTACGCGGTTGGTGTACAAATGGACACTATGAATGTTAGTGTGTTGCTGTATGCAGATGATGCCGTATTCATGGCTGAGATTTAAAGTGACTTGTAGAATGTATTAAATCGTTTGAATTTGGTGACAAAGGCAGAATTTATATTCTCATAAATATTTACAAAATTAATATGGTAGTTTTTGAAAAGGATGAATTATTGTAAGAAGCTTAGTATGGATGGAAAACTGCTTTAATACGTGAATGATTTTGTATACCTGGGCAGAATATTCTGTAAAAATTGAAGGATGCATTGTATGGTGAATCTGATACACGGCTGAATGCCTCTTGGAGAGTAGTTGGATGTATGTGGATTATTGCAAATAATTATGTAGTATCGAAAGATGCAAATATGGCGGTAAACAAAGTATGTTGACGCCAACATAGTTTTATGGATGTGAAGCGTAGATTTGTCAATAGAAACATAAGAGAAAAGGGAATGCGATTGGATTTAGATAGATAAGAATTTTAAGTGTAAACATTATTAAGGCAGAGTAAGTAATGAATGGGTGCTGAGGAAGTGTGGTTTGAAAGAGAATCCAAAAGGTCAATGTGAAAAAAATTGTCTTGCATTGGTTTGAGCCGGTTGAGAGGATAAATGTGGAGTGATTGACGAAGAAAATTTATGAAGTTAGAGTCTGTGGACCAAAAGGAAGGTGTAGGCCATGTAAGACACGGATAAATGTTGTAGATGAATTTGTGAAAAAGAGAAACACTAATAATTTTAAGAATAAAAGAGCATGTATGACTCTATGTATGGATATTGTTGGGTATGCAAAGATAGGGAAGTGCGGAGAAAGTGAGGATAGTGTGGTGTTAAAAAAATGTATTATATAAATTATAATTTTCTTTGTCTAGTATCAGTGTGTTCCTAATCTTGTTTACATAACGTTAAGATGAATAAAATTATGCATTTGTTGGGCGCCACTCCTAAGATCTAGGATAAAATAAACTAAAAAATAAACATTTACCTCGGCTAATTCAGACAGTGGCACGATGACTCTCAATACTCGAGACCACTGGGGAATACTTAAAATAAAACATGAGCAATTTAAATAAAAATGGATGGTTGAAATAAAACGTAATAATTTAGAATACAATAAAAATAAATGTATGACAACAATTATTGGAACTATTGTGGGTTTATTATTGTTTCCTTTTTTACCACATCCCAATCCTACCTATGGAATTCCGGATAGTTATAATTCTAATTTAACAAAATAAAATATAATTTTTGAAACAAAAAAAAGAAGAAGAGAAAAAATCAATAAAATTAATATTTAGACATAAAATAAAATGTTAATTAGTTCTCTGAATTAGATAAGATAGTCTTTCTGAAAGTTCTTACATGAATTCTGATATTTGTTAAAAAAAATTAAAGTTGAAGAGTTGGCTTGACCTCACCAATGAATTAGTCCATGCTGAAACAACACCAACTTCAGAGATTTGTTTCACTTTATTAATGTTAACTTTACACAATTCTTAAAAAAATAAACAGTCTAGCTCTTGCACATACACTTAGCTTTCCATTTACTACTCGCACTTTACTTTACAACCATTAATTCACTTTGAAAATAAATTAAATTAAGAGCTCCACAAATTTTGCTCCATGTTAGACCAACACCGAGGAATAAGACCCTCCTCTTATCCAGAAAGTCTTTCAAAAATCAAATTTTAAAAACGTTCTATTTTTTTTCTTCCATGTCCAAAGATAAAACTAATATATTAAAACAAAGGATACAATGTTGGCTATGGACTAGAGATAAAAATCAAATACAATGCAGGTTTAATATAAATATGGAAATATATGCCTATGAATGTGAACAGTGTTTTCATAACAGAGTTAAAATGTTTATTTTAATCTGTCATAATTGAAAAGCGCACTAGTTTAGAGTTATTTACATCTTTCCTCTTTTACTTCTTCTACAATCACGAGACCCGCCACTCACTTGTTTGACAGATCTGTGCATGCGTTGAAATAAATCATTGCCGACCTTGAAAATAAATAAAAGAAGAGTCAACAAACTGTTTAGAAGGATAATTAATATATTTAATAAAAGGTAAGTGTTCTTCCTTAAGTCAAAATTACTTATTTAAATTATTTAAAGCAATGGTATACATTGTTCCTTCCGTCCTTTTATTTTATTGAATGGATGTAAATATTATTATCTGTCAGGCCGGCAATACAGCGTGTTAAGCGGCGGCCGAACTTTTAAGTGCTTAATTTCACACGAAAATAAATAGGAAACTATTAACAAAAAGTAGAAAAATATAGGGAAATACATGGTAGGGTGGCAAATAATGTTACAATAGATTGAGTACGCAGGTTGTTTATTGAGATAAATGCACAGTTTCTTGCTTACCCTGTAAGGGAGTGCCGTGATTAGGTACAGATGGAATATAAATAATATAATATAAATTATAGACTATATAATATAAATTATATATATTATAAAAACTATATTTATACATAATATATAATTGTATATAATATATTTAATATAATGCTATATATTTATATCAGGAATTATTAATGTTTGCATACACACCGAGCGTTTAAAATGTGTTTATAAATCAATGTGTTTAGTTCTATTTCCAAACTAATGCTAATGCTTTTCTTTATAATTAAATAATTTCAGTGGTGCACCCGATGATTGAAATGAAGCATTCGCCTCCCCTTTCCCTCCCTCCAGAAGACCTCAAATTAATTTTTAGAGTTTGTCAGCTAAGAACTACTTCAAATAGTTTCTAGAGGCATCCAATTTTCAAAATTTTGTCATATTAAGACCCTACCGAAATGTCTTATAGGAGTAAATAATTTAAAACATTCATATAGGTAAATTCCATACCAAATAGGTTTTAGAGTAACCAATTTTCAAAAATATTTCTGGACAAGGATTACTCCAAATAGTTTATAAAACAAACTCCAATGCACCAGTCAACAAGCGAGCTATGCTAATCGAGAGGCCGCTGCTTGTTAGTGACAATAGTGCTAACATTTGTGGATATAGGGTGTCATATGGTCATCAAAACGAACCATAAGTTCATTAATCTCAGTTTTATAGGCTGGATCTGCTACTTATTTATTCGAAACAGCTTCTAGTATCATTAATCTATTATGTTTTTAATATTTAAGGAAATACTCCTTCGAATAGCTTTTATTTGCATAACTTTTCTTGTAACATTTCTTGAAGATGGTCCTTTGACTCCCCTTTTAGTTGGAGGTAAATAGCCCTTTATTTTTCTAACTGCCCCTCTCCCATACACAAATAAGGTTCTGTCACCACTGTTTCTTCTCTTCGAGTAAAAGATTAAAAGTGTCTTAGTCGTGGGAGAAATATTATGCCACGACTACCATTACACACATTAAAAGTGCTGCAAAAGCTATAAATTAAAAAAAAAGCACTGAAAAAATCGCTTTGAATTATTGTATCTAAATGAAGGTCATTTAGCTTATTGAAATGGTTGCCCTTAGTTACCACAGAAATAGTTGACATAGGATAGCTATAAATTATTGTCCTACCTTCCAGTAGGTATGGGTCTGTGCCCCCTAAACCCCTTTTATCACCTCCGAAATTTAATTCAGGTCACAACCTTGATTGTTTTGTTCATCCCTAAATAAAATTTCTAGTTGCGCCACTAATTCGTCTTATTCTTCTAAGATTATTAAAATATAGTTTGAACAATTATTATTATTAAGACGCATAGTATCAAATCACACCTGATATTCAAATACAGATAGTCTACATTCTAAACATGAACGTGTCGAGATAACTATAGTACAGTACTACATTTTATACAATTGTGTGATGGAGGTTATATTATATTCTAATATAGTGGGCACCATGCTCAGTTAATTAAGACTGCGTCTACCACCTTTAGTTTATATTTTAACGTCAACATTGTATCTATGTTTCATATGAAAACTATGCGATTTCTGAAATTTACAATCCATAGCTATAGAATAAATAGGATTGAAAACCTTCCACTTTATTTTCATGGCTATATCAACAACATAACGCGTTTCTATTAAGGTTTAACTCCTCAAACCCAAAAATTCAATAAATGTATAAACTTTTCTATGTATCAATACACATTTTATGTAAAGCCCATAACAATTGGTTTTCAACCATGGACTGTTAATTTCAGAAAGTAATATTTTTCAAAATAAATAAATGGAAAAACAATTCAAACCCGATTCGGTGGCTGTATAATCTACGATGCTACTTTTACAGTAGACTAGACTTCCGATGACGGGTATATCGGGGCTTAAATCTTGGTTGGGTTTACATAGGGTGGTTTTACCAAAATGGGCTTCCACTATCTATCCACGCAAATGCGGGTACACTTCCTATAAAGATAACGATCATCATTTATAAAACAACTAGCCTAATTAGTATACCCAAACAAGTGGTTTAGTAGTATCGGTTTTCGGTGGTTACAGCATATTATTTCCTACCCTCCTCATCCTTACACCTCAGATTAAGTCATCATCCACATTGGTGAGAAAGTGGTTTGTACCAATATGTCAAACTCATAAAGTCTAGTTTGCTGGTGACGGGGAGTTTAGAGTTTGAATCCCAGCAATGTTTTCTCTGGGAATCTTTTTTCTTAAACATTTTCATGTCCGATCCGGCTTCACGTTAAGACCAAATTTGTCCCAAATAAGTTTCGAACCAGAGTTACTCAAAGCTGGTTATGTTAATGGAGTCTAAATATTTTAGAGCACAATCAAGGCTTAAAGTTTCCTAACAAAGTTCAGCTACATTCTCAACCATACTTTGTTGTTAATCATAAGTAGGAAGTTGCAACCAAATAAGATACAATCTGCCAAGTATGTTTGTCTTTTAGTTTGTTGGACAACTCTTTCTTCTTTTTATTTTATTTTTTAGGGCTTGGTAAGGATAGATATGTGGGCAGTCTATGAGTCGTCGCAACCACGGAACTTTGGCAGAATTCGGGTCGGGGAATGTTGGGAATGTCCCTAGGGCGTCCCTGCAATATTCTGTACGCAGGGTTTGCCACTCAAAGCAAGAATTTTCTTTAAGACCTCTTGAGAGCAAGTATTGGAATTCATACCTGTCCCCTCACCCTTCTCTCTCATATGATGGAGAGGAAGATAAGCTCTAGAGAATAGCATTAAGATGAAATGACGGCTATATAGAAGTGTCACTTCTACGTCACAGTTCAATCATTACCAGACCACTATTGGTAGATGCCTTTAAAAAACACCAAATAAGCTTCCACGAAAGAACTACTAACTCTATTAACAAATGTCACTATTCTTATATGAATCAAATACTATAGAAGTGGCCTAGTAACATACGGCGTTAAACTCGCATTGCACGTGTTGGCCGTGTATGCTATGGACAGATTGAAGTTTGAGTCCCAGTCAGGATCACTGGAAAGTATTATCTGTGGTTTTTATTATCCTTGCATCATAAATATTTGTATTTCTTCAAAGGAGCGCTTCTTATCCCTATTCCCCTTATATTAAATTGTTAATAATATTTGTGATGTAATTAATAATTATGACCAATGATGCCAATAATAATATTGGCTGAAAACTTTTAATGTTCATAAGTTCCACAGTTACTTTAACAAATTGATGTTTATTAAATGTATATTAGGTAATTTAAATAAATTATTTTTCAGGCTAAGTATGAACGATCCGCATCGATGCGCACATGCTCTGAACATAACGTTCGTTTTAGTCTGGTTCAAGGTTCAAGTCTCAACCGAGCTTATTGAATGTGTTTTTTCTTGATTGTTTCCTACTTCCCCCGTACACAAAATGCGGGTATATTTAATTTAAATGCTGATTTTCTCATCTCTACTTTATTCTATATCATTGAAATTAAATGCGGGTAATATGAACGGGTAAAACGCAGTGTTTAAAAAAGTATTTTTTATCATGATTTAAGACGGTGCTATTATTATTATTATTATTATTAGTAGTAGTAGTAGTAGTAGTAGTAGTAATAGTAGTAGTAGTAGTAGTGTACATATGACTCTTTTGCCTGGATTATTTGTATCGTATTTGATTTAAGACGGTGCTATTATTATTATTATTATTATTATTATTATTATTATTATTATTATTATTATTATTATTAGTAGTAGTAGTAGTAGTAATAGTAGTAGTGTACATATGACTCTTTTGCCTGGATTATTTGTATCGTATAAACCTGTGTTCCAATAATGAAGAACAAGACACGTTCTTGGAACACTACATATTCATAGCGGCCAGCTCAATCTACATGTCAATATGTAGTCTGCATATAAATGTTCTTTCCATGCGCTTTTCATATTTTACGGTACATTCATTTATATTAATAACTGAAAAAAAAACCCCACAAAATCAACCCCAATAAAGAGCTGGGGTCTAAGTGGCAAGCTAACCGTAATTTATGTGTCCTCCAAGCTCAACAAAGCTTGAATGCAATCGTGAGGCGGGAAGGCTTATGATGTCTTTGGATGCAAGAAAACGTCTTCAATATCATTCTTACAGAGTTTTCAATCCATAAAATGAAACCCAACCACGTTCACGTGCTTGGATTTTATATTTTACATCAAACTCGGGTTCACGTAAGCCCCGCAAGCACGTTTTCTCTCTAGTAGATTTTATAAAATTAATATTAACTGAAAATGATAGTTTAATGAGCTTCGTTTTAACTTTCTTTTCTATACATTTTAAAGAATACTTCGACCTATTAGGAAAATGTACTAATGGAAAGACTGTGAGTGTTTTATTGTGTCTGAATGTGACACTTTTGTATCTTTCCCTGGTTCACCATAATAATTATATGGATTTAAAAAATTTACAAAAATTGGTCATACATATATAGTTTTTTTTTCCATAAATAGGGATTTTATATTGCTTATGTTATATGTGCTTAGAGTAATTTTCTGAGAGAAAAACTCAGGGCTTTTCAAAATACTATACGCATCAGAAATTGGGGAATATATTTAAAAACGGGATAGTACCACTTCTTATTACATTGCATCTAACGTCAATGTCGTAAAGATAAAGATTAAGGAGAGTAGGAAATCATTTAGGAAATACTACCTTCAGTACACCCAACCAAGATTCTAACTCCAACCTCCCTGTCCCTACAAATCAGTCTATACTTGAATGAGCCCGACATTTAGTCCATGTGTCCACCAAGGCGAGTAACATACAGTATAATTAAATAATTAAGGCCTGTGTTAGATTTTTCCTCAAATATGATTTGTGCATCTCGTTTTAAATGTTTAAAATAAAACTACCTGAAAAAAAAACACTATTGGGCGTACCCAAATAAGATGTGAACCTCGGGTGACCTGCTGGTCTAGGGGTAAGGTGTCAAACTTCGGTGCTGGGAGTCCGTGGTTCAATCCTCGGTCCCGGCACAGATTTATATGATTACCAAACCCTTCCTTCACCTCTGACAAGACATCTTGTGAATGTGGTAACTGTAGGTCCTCCATTTCATCTCACAATCACCCTACCATTACACATTAGCGTAAGTGCGTATAACCCGTACGAGTAGTAAAGCGTGGTGCTAATAATAATAATAATAATAATAATAATAATAATAATATGTGAATCTAAGCTTGTGTATCTTTAGAAAAGGAAACAGTGGCTTCAGGCATTTTCATGTTTCCGTGATAGCATGGATGCGTGGTCATGCTCAGTTTCCAAGAAACAAATGGGCTCGTTTCAGCGGTAAAATTACATCACCTCTATACTTCGATAACAGGTCGGCCGATCAGCTCAAACACGCTATGTTTCTTTCTCACAATATACTGCTGATATCGTATAAACAGTACATAATCTACAGGGTGTTTCGCTCGCTTTCGGCCCCCGAGTTTCTTTTATAAGTTATAACTTTCAAACTAATAGACGTGATTAGTGTATAATAAGCATTTATGGACCAAGAGCGAGTGAACCATTCTTTAAAATACACTTCGGCTGCATTGCATCGATTGGACTTTAAACAGTTTTTGTAATTATTTCACTATAGCCTATTTTGTTGATGCCATGTCCTTCGGTATCAGTACTCTTATATCTTCATACAAACATGAAATATGCAAACAAATGTGATTATGTGTATTACTTATTAGGATATTTAACATACAGTTAGTATACACACAATTTGATCGCAAAGTGACCTACAAATAATTTAAACAAGGATGGCAAAATCAATACTAAATATTAGAAGCAAATACTATAATGTTTGTGTGGTAGCATGTTTTTTGGAAGGATTGTTACTACATATACATACAATTATTATGATGGTAAGTATATTTTGGTAGCAACATAATTGACTCTTGCCAGTGAATCAACATATTCCCACAAGTCGACTATAGAAAAGCGGTTTGAACCATATGACTATGTTTCTTCGGTGTCAAAAAGATGCTAATTTTTAAAACAAAACAAGAGTGTAGCCAAATATATACCACATGCATAAATTATGTATCTGGCATTAAAAAAAAAGGTTTAGAGCCACTGGATTAGAGGGCTCGACTTGAATAAAGGAAGTTTAGTTTCGCAAACTATGAGTTCAACGTAAACAAACGCATCTCTCTATTTATATTTCTTTGAGCTATTCATATTAAAGATATTATTTAAAGGGTGAATACTAAATACAACACTTAAATAAGAGCTTAACATTGTTTATAAAACCAGAGGTTTTGGTTTAAAGTATTTGTTTGGTTATTTTTCTAGTATAACATAATATTTGCATTCTTATTTTATGTGGTCTTATTTGGATTAAGGCTGTGACTACAAAATTTGAGGTTTATATAATGGAGTAAGGATGAGGAAGGAAGCATTTTAGATTTAATATACCCGCATTTGCATGGAAGGAAAGTGGGTAATCATTATTTGAAAAAACAGCCTTCGTAGACCTTACCGGTATTCGAACCCCGATATCCCCGTAATCGGCAGGCCAGTCCAATACGAAAGTGACGTTTTAGACCTTTCAGCAACTGAAGTGGGTCTTTCAGAAATTAGGGTTGTATTAATACATGAATTAATTACTTACTAAATTAGCCAAAGACAACATATTAAAAACTGCATAGTACATACTCATACAATTTCAACAGGAATTCTACCAGCTTAACTAGGTTTCTTCACAAATCAAGATTTTACAAGTGTAGGGATTTTTGTTTATAGTTAATACGATTATAGCTTGCCATTTGAAGTAGCTAAAAATTACACAATCTAATCGAAGGGCATAAAATTGAATGGATTACATCAACATTCATCTGGATAGAGGTTGAAAAATCGCGCATATAAAACAGACACCTTCATTGTACCCAGTCAAGACTGAATCTCGTGTATCGGGAGTACGAAACACTTATACCTAATATACTAATTTTAGGCTAGTAAGTACTTGGCTCTCCCTAATACCCGGCCACTCAATTTAAAACTGTCCCAAAAATGAGGCACGGGAGTAATATATATGTTAAGCAACCAATGGACGGTGTAATATATAATGTATGAATGGCGTGGTATTGTTAAAAGTTTTCCCACCCTCCCTCCACGTAAAGGTGGGTACATTTTCTTTAAATTATATATTATATACCATATGCATTAGCGTAATTAAAACGCTTATAGCCAGGATAGTAAATAAGAAAGAGTAGAAGAATAACATAATTTTGATAAATTAATAATATTATTAATTTAACTCTATATATTTACTTTATTGCAATAGGAACTTGAAAGTTCATTACCACATTTAATAAAGTACGCCACCTATACCTATATTGAGCTAGTTCTATCCAGTCCATCTCATTACACCCTATTTCTATCTTGAGGTAGTTCTATCCAATCCACCTCAAACACCCTATTTCTTTCAGGTCAACTCTATTATTATCCTCCCATCTAATTTTAGGCCTCCTCACTTGTTTTCACCCAATAGGTTTTCCAGTAAATGCATATATTTAAATTTATACATTTCTGAGTATTACTGCCCCCTTTTAAATAGATTAAACAGAAATATATGTCAAAAGAAAGAAATATTACATCTTCATGATGCACACTCCGTCGAGATTGAAAGGTAGCAACTTCTAATACACTGAGCCCGCGAGGTATGATACTCCTCCACACATAACGGTAGGATAGGTTGCCTAGCTACGCCCAACACCTAAATTAGAGAAGGACTTAAGTCGTTAAATTATTTCTTGATTGTTGGGAAGGAGTGATGGGGGAGGGGTAATATCTTTTAGCGATTCCAGAATGGTTTGATATAATAAATTAATTTTACTTTATTGTTCTGATAATGATACAATCAATAACTAATATTTACATACTAAGTTAATTAATAATGTTTGCTCTCATTAACATAAGGGATGGTATTTTTTTTAGCTATTAAAAGTATAACCAGGTCAAACGTTATTTGGGCACTGTTGCCCACATTGATTGGTTATACATGGTAACATAAAGCAAGTCTCCCCTTTTCCAGAATCTGCATTACTGTTTATAGCCAATTATAAATTTATTAATGATTAATTATTATATTCCACACATGTAACGTAAATAACATATTAACTCTAAGAGATTTTTACTTTATTTGTAAGAAGCTGCGTTTTAAAAAAACTTCTGTAATTTAAGGGTCCCAATCCTAATTTAAAATATTTTATATTATTTCCAGGTGGGAAAAAAATAAATATTGTTAAAATCTCATCCATTGGACATATTTTAGTTATAAAAGTGAATTTATTTGTTTCTTCAAAGTTATTATGACTGTGTATAACTTTGTGGGAGCATAGTTCAATTCCATACTTTATTTAATGTTACCATAGCGGCTATAATATAACTATTAGTAAAACGCTTTAATAATTAATACTTTGGTTAAGAAAAGGTGTGGTTTATTAAGATTTGCGTTGATTATTATCATTTTATAATACATTTAAAGTATAATGTTAACTGTGATTATTTTAGTCAAATCTGTTTTTTACTAAATCAATTCTGGAAATTCAAATAATAAAACTGGCCATGTCGTAGGCAAGTAATAATACAATATCAGAGTGAGGAGGTTTAAATGATAATTGAAAAGCAAGGATAAATATTGTTTTGTTTTACGAGCTTAAAACCACTTTACATAATATCTCTGCTTTTTTAAGGTTTGGAATATAAATATATTTAGGTAAAAATATATTATAGTTCTGTTCTATATTTAAGAATATCTGTCTATAGCTAAGGATACCTGGAATTTCACAAACTATTGCGGTGCATTTGTTTCTATTCATCATGATGTCTCCTAGGAGAGGATTTCGCATACATACAGTCAGGGTTTGATTTTCTTTTAAAGATACGGCCGGATTTATTTATCTCCTGAACCATTTAACCAATTGCGGTGTGGTTGTTACTTTTGTACTGGATCAATATCCAGGCAGGCTTTAGCATTATTTGTGTATAATCAGGTGTTTCGGTGGGAGTCCCGGTGAAGGGTCAGGCGAATGTTTGTATACATTTATGGAACAACACAATTACTGTGGGGTAGTTTTTATTATTCGTTAGTGTATTTATCCAGGCATTTTTTAGTATAGTAATTATAACTGGGTGTATTGGTGTAAGCCCCGGTTAAGTGCCAGCCGGATATTTGTATATATCTATGGAACCACTTAACCGATTTAAATGTAGTTTTTTTTTTAGAATATTTATTCAAGCAAGTTTTAGCATGATTTAATCATGTTTTGTGTTGTGAGTCTCGGTGAAGGACCAGCCGGATATTTGTCAACAACTGATTCCGTAGTTAATTCTATTCTATAGGATATCAACCGGGAAAATTGTAGTATGATAGACCTAGGTTTTGGGGTTCGAATCCCTGTTAAAGTTTCGGATGGATGTTGTGTATATTTTATCTAGGATATTTATAACCACATAAGCGATTGCAGTGTAATTTTTTTTCAACTAGGCTTACGTAGTTTTTATATCCAGGCAGGTTTGAACATTAGTTTAATCAGGTGTTTTATTGTGAGTCCCTGGAAATACTGACAGGCCTAGCTATAATGGATTTTGTGGATCAGCCAGAAGGTTAAATTCCGTTCTTCCGTGAAGGGGATAATAAAATCTAGAGTGAACTATAGGATAATATTTATAAATAACATAATCTTAACTATTTCAACCATATTTACTACTAATTACTGGTTGATAGTGATTAAAAAGATACAAATTTAATGTGATGTAACCACATTTGCTTGGAGGGAAGTTGGGAAACAGTTTAGGAAAACGTGTCTCAATATTCCCGGCCAGGACCCTGTTTCATCCATCACTGAAAATGGACCATATAAGATTTTTTTTTGTCCGCATGAACACAGAAGCAGTATAATATATATCACTTACCGTATTTCCTAGAATATTAATTTTAATTTGTAATTTTGTTTAATATATGATATTAAATATTTTATTTTGTGAGTGTTTCGAGCAGATATCACACTGGTCTATAATCTATTATTAACTCGGGGCTTTCTTTTTGAAGTTCAATCAATAATGTTTTTACCAAACTGAGATTATCAACACCTCTCAGACCCGCCCCGGTGGCGTAGTTAGCTAACGCGCTAGTTTACTGCTTAGCTCGACTGACAAGGATGTGGAGATCGAGTTTCTAATATAGCTCGGGTGAACTCGGGTAGTTTTTCCTAAGTGGTTTTACACTCTCCCTCCACGCAAATGCGGGTTCCCTTCCTCTAACTTCAATCTTTCCAATTCCTAACCCATGAGATTAATTAGTACTTAGGCGTATTACCAAAACGGGTAGTAAGACGCGGTGCTAAAAAAAAAAACCTACATACAAAAATTGCTTTAAGCACTCTTTCCTTGTCCTATTGATTTAAGATTGACCATATGAAGGTTACCCAAGAAACAGTGAAGTTTTCCTGGCACTCAAACATATTAATAAATAGTTAGTTCTGTGTGTGCTGGCTGGCCGCGAATGTCCGCGTATAGAGTAAAATAGTTAAATGGCGCTTGTCTAAAAGGAGGGTTGGAACACATTATTCACTTCATCAAGTCATGCACTAGCAAAATACTGACAGTTTCTAATGCAGTTAACATTCATACATCTTCTAAACATTTATGTTTTGCAGTAAGCCAACAGTTATTACTCCTTCCAAGTTAATTTCAAGAACAAATAAATGATGTATTTTGTAGGCTGCATTACTACTTATATGTTAAAATCTCATACTCCTCAAATAATTATTGGTTACCTTATTATTATTATTACTTTCTAAACCAAGAATATTACAAGGGTATGATTTACAGAGTTATTAAACGACAGATAGTGCGACAGCTTAGCCCAATCGATAGCATGTTTCTATACTGATTTAGGGACACTAGGTTCGATTCCTGACGCCGTGGAACATTTATTTTTAGTGAAACATTTGTTTTTTTCTTATAGCCTGATAAGCTAATGGACGGGGATGTTGAGTCGTTTCAAGTTTTAAGATAGTATCATGTAGTTTGCTCATTTCATCACTCGGTTCAGAAAATGCACGTCAGATACCTCAAATCAATTTATAAAATGATAAAATGTCATTTACGGTACATGTGAGGAATATAATAATTAATCATTAATACATTTATAATTGGCTATAAACAGTAATGCGGATTCTGGAAAAGGGGAGACTTTCTTTATGTTACCATGTAAAACCAATCAATGTGGGCAACAGTGCCCAAATAACGTTTGACCTGGTTATACTTTTAATAGCTAAAAAAAATACCATCCCTTATGTTAATGAGAGCAAACATTATTTATTAACTTAGTATGTAAATATTAGTTATTGATTGTATCATTATCAGAACAATATAAAGTAAAATTAATTTATTAAATAAAACCATTCTGGCATCGCTAAAAGACATAACCCCTCCCCCATCACTCCTTCCCAACAGTCAAGACATAATTTAACGACTTAAGTCCTTCTCTAATTTAGGTGTTGGGCGTAGCTAGGCAAACTATCCTACAGTTATGTGTGGAGGTATATCATACCTCGCGGGCTCAGTGAATTAGAAGTTGCTACCTTTCAATCTCGACGGAGTTTGCATATCAACCTTTCAGGGTCATGTAAGTCTATGGTTGGTATTTTTTATGCCACAAGTCATAATGCTAAAGCCATTGTGAGATTTTTTATATGATTATATTAAATTGCTTTTTCATTGCTAACTTCAATAAAGATGTCCTTTTTATTTACTCCGCTTATATATATATATATATATTAAAGATAATAACACTAAGAAAACAAATCCTTTGAAAAAGTTAAATTCCATTGCGTTGATATAATCTTTATGTACAATTAACATTGAATGTTTTTTAAGAAAGCGTATTTATAATGATAAGAACATAGAATTTCTGAATTTTCTGAGTTGCAATTTTATGGATTTACTTATTTGTCTGGAAATGCATAGGGATAATAGGAATTTGTAGGAAGGACGTTTTGGCGTTATCCGCCTCCCCCCTCCCCATTACCTCTGGATATACGCCTGAGGTGGTGAGGTTGATTGGGGGTATTGGAAGTCTTATGCCTGTGGGTAACCGCCACCCGAAGTTATACTCCCTTGACCAGGTGGTTCCAGAGATACGTATGGTGTGCTAGAGGGAGGGGGATGCTGTTTTAGGTTAAGTGGTATAACCTATTTTAATTAGCCTATACGTTAACCGAACGTCTGAGTTAGGCACAGGAGAAATTTCAGACTAATCTCTATAATGATTTTACAGCTATACGAAGATTCTTCTGAGTATGGGTCGGGGTTGTGGGCGGGGTTTGAAGTGTAGCACCTGTGGGTATCCCCCACTCAAAGGAAGACTCTATAGCCACTGTGGTTCAGGAAATACGTCTGGGGGCGTAAAAGGGTAGGGTTGGTGTTTTAGTTTAGTTAAGCCGTATACGTAATTTTAATTGTTCTATATGTTAGTTGGACGGTTGAATTATACCTACGGTTTAAGTTATTTTTGAGTGAAAGGGTAAATTAGATGTGTTAGATTTGACAGAGTGACCACTTCATAGTATAATAGTAGATAAGCAAATGTGAGATGAATATATAAGGCCTAGAAATATTATATATACGTACATAAACCGTTATTCTATAAAGCCTATGATTATATTTAATGTTGTGAAAAATTACTTTCTGTACATGATAATGGAACTCATGACATTAGCTTTGAGCATTAATACTCTAATACTGAGCCATTCTGTTTCGTCTAAAATTCAGGACCATCTTTCACTAGTTGTTGTATTGAGTCTAATTGTTATAACTGGTGAAAGAATCGGCCACTCAGAGCCATCCACACTCACAACCACAGCAACTCGTAACTGGCAGCGGTTTGTACTAAATGGCTCTATTTTAAGGTAAACGCGAGAAAGTATGGGCGCACACAGTAACATTTATTTTTTGTTTCGTTCTCTGAAGCTTACCACTCACTAGAATTAGCCTTATATTTACATTAAGGGAAGGAGGGGGGGGGGG
>CABFOW010000034.1:490551-556607 GCA_902141385.1 Timema californicum | reverse complement strand
GGGGGGGGGGGTGAATCTAGTTATGAGGAAGTATACCCGTTTTTACGGGGAGGGAGAGTGGGGAGCTATTTAGGAAATACAACCTCAGTGCACCCGACTAGAATTTGAACCTCAAGCTTTGTCACTAGCAAATGACACTAGGCAAGACTGATTCCCTTGTGAATAAGCCAACTGGTGTGAATTTTATTCTATTAATGTTTACTAAAGTATTATTAGTTTAGAGTTTTTTCCTCACAAGTTTTAATTTATTTAATTTTACTAATCATCATTATTGATTTGTGATTGCCATATTTAGCTCAGGATTGGACAACGAGGAACTAATAAAAAGTGGGCAACTGGATGTTGAACGTTCTAATTTTATATAGTTTTGGTGCTGACGATCCTTGCGAAGAACGGCTTATATATATTGAAAGTAGATAGTTGGAAAACATAGAACAATTAAAGTACCTGGGAGGTCTGCTGACAAAGGGTGCCTACTTCACTGAGGTGCACCAAGGAAATTAGGTTGAGGATCGTCATGGCCAAGGAACCTTCAACAATAAGAGATTACTGCTGACCAACAAGTTGAGTTTGAAACTAAGGAGGAAACTGGACGACAGGGTAGTATGACACATAAAGAGACTAAGAAGAGTGGGCGAAAAGAAAACCATTTTGGATGTGATTCTTCGGCACAAAGCAAACTAAAAATAACACAACCTTTGGAGTAACTGGCTGTATCCGAATAGTCTACTTCACGCGCCTTCGACCCTTGACGTTCACTTGATAGCTGCATTATCAATCACGTGATCAATTTCAGATCCGTCCGAATAGTCACGAAGTATGGTAATGCACCCCTCACACGCCCTTGAGTCCAAGGGCGACAGCAAGTTACCCCTGACATGCCGTCGATGCGGTGTTTGATCGGTAATTGTTTAATTTTGGGCCAGCTAGAGATAGAGCTCGTAAAGTAAAGTGATCGTTGATAACGTACGTTAAATATTCTGGTTGTTTTGTATTGTTGTGGAGTTGTATTATGTTGTTTTGTTAGATAATTAGGATAATTTGTCATGTGCAGTGAAAATAAGTCACCACAAATCTGTAAGTGGCCTACGCTAATTCGGGCTCATTGATGGTGTTTAAAATAATTTCAAAGATCATCCGCAGCACTGCAGATTCAAGGATATGAAAAATATATGTTGCCATCCAAATAGTCTGTTGCAGTCTTCGATCTCAAGTGCGTGTAAAGTGTAAAGTCATCAAATCTGCATTAAGTCAAGTGTACTTGACTATTCGAATACAGCCACTGTCTTCTGCATGACGTCGTAGAAAGCAAGGTTGAGGGAATGAGCAGTTTATAAAGAAGGAGGATTCAATTACTAGACAATTTGAAAGGAAGAAGAAAATTCGGGGGCCTTAAAGAAGAGGTAGAGGACAAGGCGCATTGGCGTTCGAAGTTCATTGTTCAAAGGAATGGACCTGTCTTAAGACAGAAAACATAATAATAATAATATAAAAAATTATGACCAATATTATAAATGCTTTTTATAATGCATTCGTCTTTCAACTTTAAGGTATTTATAAATTGGTGGAAATTGTAGGCCTATAAAACCAACGAAATTCGTAGAGGGAAGTTAATCGGTAGTTTTCTTAACACAATACTTAGAGATAATTAAATATTTATTTTTAACTTACTTTCATCCTTTGAGTAAATATGACGGTATGTAAAAAAAACAAGTATACAGCATCAAATTATACCAGTGAACTAGGTCACTGTTATTCGTATTTTTTACTTTATGGTCACGCTAAACTCCGGATGAGCCACATATTTATTTTGTAAGATCCATTCGAAACCTCTACCAGAATAACTATTATTTAGTTAAAGCTTGCAATGAATTTTTTTTCAATCATAAGCTTGTCCATCAGAATATTTAAAATGAGAGTTATTCAGGTTCACTTCCTCCCATAACGTTAACATTGATCTACATCACTCCAGAGTTTCTCCCATAAGAATACCATTGATTCTCCTCACTAAGGAGGCGAGTCACTTTCTACAATAAGAATACCATTGATTCTCCTCACTAAGGAGGCGAGTCACTTTCTACAGTAAGAATACCATTGATTCTCCTCACTAAGGAGGCGAGTCACTTTCTACAGTAAGAATACCATTGATTCTCCTCACTAAGGAGGCGAGTCACTTTCTACAGTAAGAATACCATTGATTCTCCTCACTAAGGAGGCGAGTCACTTTCTACAGTAAGAATACCATTGATTCTCCTCACTAAGGAGGCGAGTCACTTTCTACAATAAGAATACCATTGATTCTCCTCACTAAGGAGGCGAGTCACTTTCTACAATAAGAATACCATTGATTCTCCTCACTAAGAAGGCGAGTCACTTTCTACAGTAAGGATACCATTGATTCTCCTCACTAAGAAGGCGAGTCACTTTCTACAGTAAGAATACCATTGATTCTCCTCACTAAGAAGGCGAGTCACTTTCTACAATAAGAATGACTATGATCATAGGTGGATCAGGAAATATTATTTTGGAGGTTCGAGGGTTAACCATGATATTTTGGATTATAGATGTGTATAAATGATAGTTAGACTATTAATCTTGAATTTGACCAGTCATTTTAGGTGGTTCGCGAGTAAGGGGTGTCCAGGGTCGTAATTTACAATTATTTACAACCTGTGTGCTTATATTAATTGAAATTTCACTAAATTTAATTATAATATTGCATTGTATACATAACAGTACTTCCGAGTCGCAGATGGCTGGGTTATCTTGATAGCTCGCAATACAATTGTTCACTCATATTTAGCTGATGATTTACACACGTCCATAGCAGACTCAGCCCTAAGCTATGAGTGGAGAATGGCCTTGATCATGATGCAAATTCTGGATAGCTCAGTGGTAGAGCATTGGTGCTCTAAGCCAAAGCTCCCGGTTTCATTTCCCGTGTCCAGATTTCATTTTTCAACTAATTTAAATCAACTAACTCTATTAGTTTAGTCTATTACTTGCCACAAATTTATCTTTGAAAATATTAATATGAGATGATATGGTGATGTTTATTGTATGGACTCTACTAAGGGTAGAGAGGGATTAGTGGATTTGCATCTACATTACCTTTTTTCTGGGATTTCGGAAGCTATAATCATTTTCAGAGCCTGTTTGTAACCTTTGCCCACTCGCCACCCTATGTTACAATCACTGCCCCACCCTTTTCATTGATATTTCCTCGTGGGGTTTTAACCGTGATGCGATGTGTTTCCTGATAGTTTCTATTCAAATGCTTGAGTAAATTTATTCTTTATGAAGGGAATAGCAGATTAACATAATTTTATTTACATGATTTTCCGTATATGATTTTTACCATAGTGGTTTTTAATTCTGACAAACAAACACTGAACATTCATACCGTATCCCTGTATGGACTAGAAATTGGGACTCTTAAGAAGATGGAAAAGAAATACTTGGGGATCTTAGAAATGTAGTGCTGGAAAAGACTCAAGAAGATCAGCTGTACAGACAGGGTGACAAATGAAGTCTAAGAAGAGTGGGGATAAGAGAACAATTTTGGTTGTGATTCTTCAGTACAAAGCAAACCGGATCGAACACATCCTTAGTAGGAACTATCTTCTGTATGACGTTATAGAAGGAAAGGTTGAGGGAAAGAGGAGCTTAGGAAGAAGGAGGATTGAAATATTGAATTACTTGAAGGAAAGAAGAAATTCTGGGGGCTGAAGGAGGAGGCAGAAGACAGGGTGCATTGGAGGTCTAAGTTCACTGACAAAAGGAATGGACCACCGTAAGACAAAACACCTAATACTAATCCTTAAATATGGATTGCACTCACCTCATCCACAATGATTAGGCCTACATCAAAAAATATAGTTCTAAAAAGATTTTTCAATAAATTATTTGAACATTTGTTGTCAATTAATACTTAACCTGCCTGGTTAGATGAATGCAAGGTTTAAGGTATCACTCTCGCAATAGACTAGATTGCTGATGACAGGGAAATTGGAGTTCGAATCTCGGTTGGATGTACCGAGGGTAGTTTTTATGGATGGTTTTCCACTATCACTCCACACAATTGCGGAAACACTTTCTCTAAATTCAACCTTCATCACCCATAGCTCATTAGCGTAAATAATACATAATGCGTATAACCTGAACAAGTAGTGAGACGTGGTGCTAAAATAAATACTTAATATCTTCTAATGGGTAGTAAAATGCGGTGGGACAAGATCTTTTTCGAATTAAATTTGTGATCTATGAACTTTGATTTGTAGCCAGTGGGGCTATTATATATTAGGACACTAGAAAAACTCTCAGATTAGTCCCTATGTGTCCAATATAGGCAATGTGGAAAGTCAATAAATTTAATACTGTCCTGAAAATCAGAAAAAATGTCAGTGAATTTGGTATTTTTTTAAGCACCGCGTTCGGGTCATAAGCTTATGTACTAATTACGCTTATGGTTTTAGGTATGAGGTAGGTTATATTTAGAGGAAGTGTTCCTTGCATTTGCGTGTAGGAATAGCGGACAACCATTTTGGAGATAAAAACCTCCCACAACCGAGATTAGTACCTCAATACTCCCGTCATTGGTGGCCTAGTCTACTGTGAGAGTGACGCCTTAGACCATGCGGCCACCAAAGCAGATAATTTGGTAATTAATAGGAAAAAATATTATACCCTATTTGATTAGCAATGAAAGAAAAAATCATTCAATGCGTCTTATTCAAACATTGTTTATATAGGCCCTACACGCATCGTTGGTCACTTTTGTGGCTGGGTTGTCGGTGACAAGAGATCAGGAATCGGAACACGGTCGGGTGTATTAAGGGTTGTTTTCCTTAAATAGTTCCTCACTCTCCCTCCATGCAAGCTTGGGCTCATTTATATGCCATTATTCTTTACTCACCCCTTAATGTGTGCGTGACTTGGTAAAAAAAAATAAGTAAATTAATGTTTATTTATTTGTAAATGCTTTCCAATAATAATGATTTATAATAAATAGTGTTTAAATTTTTTGACACACATATCTTTTTAGGTGGAACTTAATAATTGAAATTTGGATCTTTGGATCGGGGGAAAGACAAGGCACTTTTTTGGTTGTTGTGATTTTATGATTTTATGGCCACCATGATACACTGATACAGTGTAGTTAGCGCCTGTTAAAGTTTAGCGATACGTTCCCACGTTGACGCGATGTAACGCGGAAAAAGAGGACGGCTGAAGCTATCGTTTTGAAAACAAATTTTCAACTGTATAGCACATCTCAATAAACTGTTATTAAAAATATAAATATTTATTACAGTATAATAAATTAGGCAAGGTAATAATGCATACTAGAATGTTTTAATCAATATATTTCAATAATAGTCTTATTTATTTTACATTATAATTACATTATAATATTTTTATATTTTTATGATTAACAACCTTTCTGTTTTCTTCAAAAAACTTTTTCTCAGGGGTAATTACTATGAGCAAGTGGTGATAAATATATGAAAGACAGATAATATACCTCTCATGCAGTCGGACCCTACAAAACACCTACAGACAAAATGAATCAAACTGTCGACTAAGTCTAATTTAACAAGATTTGTTTTATGTTACTTAGGAAATAGAGATAGAAAGTTGAGTTAGTTGAGTTGTCTACTAAAGGGTTAAAGGAAGGATTATCATATTTAGAGAGCCTTTATAGCGATTACTGTCAACTAGAGGTAATAAATATAGCATTGAGCACGCAAACCCAGAACCGAATAATGAGGTAGTACATAGATAATTTAAAATATATGAATTATGTACACTCAAAAGGCACAACACATATTGAAGCCCTTTACTTTAGACTAAATATGTCGTGGCAAAATTATTATGATAATTTTCAGTATTAAACATTTAAAAACTCCATTGCATCATCCCGCAAGCGAGCTATACCATCCGAGTGGCCGCTGCATGTTGGTGAAGCTAGTGCCAAAATTTGCGGATAAAGGCTGTCCTGTGGTCTGCACAACGAACCCTCCTGCCGTTAATCTCAGTTTTCTAGACCGGAGCACAGAAAAATCTAGAAGCGCCGGGGATTGAACCCGGAAACTCTTGATCTGTAGCCAGGAACTCTAACTACTAGAGCACAGAGGTGGCACTAAACATATTATTACCCTTAAATACTATCAGTAATATTTTATATTGTATATGCAGGCAGAAATAGATTATTTTAAAACTGTCCTACTTGAGCATTAAAACGTGATCGGCTTGTTTCAGAGAAGCGAGTAAATTGGCTCGATTCTCTTATAAAATAAGCTACCAATAAGCTTTAAAATCAGTATTCACGATGCTGTCATCAATGGGGCATGCATTTTTCTGTCAGAGAGAGTAAATAGGCAAAGTTTATTCGTCAAATAACTGAATGAAGCTCAAAGGAAAGATTTCGGAGAGATAATTTGAAGGTCAATTGCACCATTTATGTAAATAATCGAGAAATGATTAAAGTACTAACTTGTTATATGAGTACACTATGAAGCTTCTTGACATTTCGATTGTAAATGTTTTATGGTAGTTTTGATTTTTCTAATCTCAAAGTGTATTTTTATTTTTACTTCATTGATTCCTAATTCAACTGTTTCCAGCATTTAAGTAACAAATACAAACATAAATATACCTCACCAAAATTAAAATTATAAAAACTGACTTTGAATATTTACAGCAACAGCAGTGAAATGAGCCACGCGTGATTTGTACGAAAATGTCAAATAATCTGATCTTATTAACAGCTTGGGGTTCTCCAAATTTACACAGGACACTTCCTTGCCAACAGTGCATTTAATATTTCCTCTTGCGTTTGCTCGTTCACGTATGAGAGTACTTTAGTTAATTGTTTGTGCTAAATTCTGTGCCTTTTAGTGTGTTTTTTTCTACTCCAAACAATTACTTTATATATGTATTGAAAAATTCATGCATATTTCTTAGTTTAAAAAGCTGCATTACTCTTTAAAGGTGATAACCATTTACGAAATTCTGGATTTCTGTGTCCAAGTACTTATTAGAAGCGAGGTAAGCCCTCATCAATGCATACATATATATTTACAATTGTTTTGTTGCTTAAGTTTAAGCATGTACATTTTGTTTTAAATTTAAATATAAGTTAAATAATAGTTTTTGAAGTGACACGAAAAAACACACCCAAACAATATAATGTTTACGTACCATTCTTATTAATTGAATGTTTGACACTTATTAGAATGTTCAAGAAAAACTTTCATAATATGTTGTTGGTCATTTATATATTTAATTTTCTGAGCAAGATGCGTAATATTTTACATTGCAAATGTTGCAAAAGATTAAAAGATAAAATAAATGCATTGATGAAGCTTATACAGTACATATTTAACAGTATTTATGGAGGTAAAGTAAACATTGTGTCTGCAAGCTGGTTACAAACTTACGTCCAGTTTCACTCACTAGTCAAATTTAATGTTATATACATATTTTACACACAATATTAAGATAAATTGCTTCTTAAAAAAAAATATTATTCAAATCTTATGACAATAAAGGCTATACATTATTTCATGAAATAAACACGAAAACATTGGTTGCATTTCCTTTGGAAATATAAATATAGCTAACCTAACTATAGGTAGAAACGTCATTTGGATTTACCAATTAAGTTTGTTATCAGAAAGCAGACAAACCTCTTTCACATTATATCTGAAATATTTGGTTGATGACGGTAAACTAATTATTTATAAACTATAATATACATTACTGGCACTATCAGCCCTTTGTTACTTTTATTTTATTGAAACTATTTAGTATTAAGAGTTACAAACAACATTCCAACATATATTAAACGTTTTAAAATAAGATATTCATACCGCGCTCACAACTTATTAAATCAGAGGAAAAGTCCAACAACAATAAATGATCTTTAATGAAAATCACAAAGAAGAAACACTTCTTCCATACACAGTGGCATGGATTTTCTTTTTGGTTTCTTTATGAACTTGATACAACCGACAAATATTTCAGATATTATATTTACAGTGGATACTAATCTCTCCGTAGGCTCTCTAATCTTACAATAAATACATTGTGACAAGCAGACAAGACTCAGCAATCAACATAAAAAACAACACTGGGTGTTTAGATTGTCACAAAGAGAGAGACACGCACAGCGAAACGGTCCAAGGAGGCTGTGCGCATGCTTCGTTTCACTATTCTCAACATTCCATTAAAATATACATTTCATTTATTTACAAACAACTTTCAACGATAAATAACAATCCATTTTATTTCTTTTTAACCTCTATTTTTCATTTGAATAGGCAATGCCTTGTAATATTGATATAATAAGGAGATTCTTAACATTATGATATTGGGTTTTATATTTTCACAAAAGACCCGAAGATAGCGTCCTTATTCTACCAATATGCAGTGTGTCGTTCTTTATACATTCTTTTTTAAGTGAGCAGTTATATATACATAAAATATTAAATTTATACACAACCTGGTACGAGTATTTTAAATGCAACAAGTGAAATGTAGTTAAAAATTAGTTTTGTTTACTAGTTATTTAACAAGGAGATACTTGTCAAAGAAATGTCCACTTGAGGTAATTGCTCGTTCAAGGTTTAAGCACATAAGGTTGTATTACAAATGCATTAATATATCCTGTAATATTTCATCGCCGTGTAGTTATTTCAAGATAAGATACAATAATGCAAGCAATAGACTGTTATAGGATAATAAACCAATAATATTGTAAAACTGTGGTTTATTTTAGCCAGAAACAATTAACATATCAGAATATACAATTTTCGAATACATTTATATAAATTATAGCACTTCAATGTATATTAAAATTAATCGTGTTTTAGCACCCTTAAATAAATAAACTTTTTTGAAACTAAGAAATTATGATTATTTTTGTTGTCTACTAATATTTTTTGGAAATTATTCTCTAAATTTCAAAGTTGCGTCGATATAGAAGTGGCCATTAATGCAGCCTAACAAGAAGTTTATCTACAACTACTCAGAACCCTGAAGAGCTTGTTTCCCACCTGGTTAACTGGATAACTTAGAACTACAGTCATATTTTCATAGGAAGCCAGTTATTTGAAAACTGGAAACTCATGTTGCCACAATAGCAGAAAATAATATTACAATTTTATTTACCTTCCTCGTAAATTTAATTAATCATATAAAGATAAACTATAAAGTAATCCATAAGTAAACATTAATGAAAGCTTCTGATAGCTTTTAGGTTAACTTTATCATTAATAGATCAAATAATACATTTATAGAATGCCACATTTTAGTGACTTTCAGTCAATGTTGGTGGTTGAAAGTGGGCTTCCTATAAAATTAATGCTTTAAAATTAATCCCTAACTTATCATATAGAATTAAAATACGCTTTTTAATGTTGAATTTTGTATTACGCAAAACAAAGTTGAAACAAATTATATCTATTTAAATTTAAATATATGTTTTATTAAATTTATATAATAATTTATATAATAATAATATAAATTTATACTTAGCCTAATTTTGAGCTAATATTCTTTTCTAAGTTATCGGTTATCCGTGGGAAGATAAGCACTACTACCACATTATATTTGTTCAACGTTTTAAATTAATCACCTCACGTTGTCCAACATTAAGGTCACAATATGATGGAAGGACAGGAGGATGGGAATTATGCCTTTGTAAATAGATTAACCTAGGGACAGCACTATTGGTTTGACAGGTATCTTGGGCTCTCTAAATCATCTACTGCGACTTTAGCGAGGATGTCTGACGTAAGCTTTAAACCTTAGAATTCAATTCTAGTATTTACTGGAAACGTGTATTTTTACAGAATTTTTACTTTGTTCCAAACATCTCTAGATCAATTGAGAGCAATTAGAAATATGTTGAAAATAAAGGAATAGGCATATCTCATTTACGCATTATAGTTGGATGTGTTAGTTTAAGCTTTTTCTGCAAATAAATTATATTGTGTGGAGGGAGCTACGGAATATCTATAATATGTAGCGTTATCTCTATTTTACAGGAAAAAGGTGTGCATGTCTGGTTTCTTTTCGTAATATGTTTTCAGTCACAAAAGTAAGGTAATTTTTTTTGTTATTAATAAAAAAATATTTTTTGAAACTAAAGCTTATAATGAAATCCACAATTTATAAACCAAAGTTAACTTACCCCATCATTATGTAATAACTGTAAATTATAATTATGAAAATAATATCATTAAGCGCACATTATTACTTTAGTTCAAAATAAAATAGTAATTGGTCCAGTCAAATAAGCCCAGTATCATCTTTAATATTTGATAAATAATATATTATTTTTTCAGTGTTAAGAAAAACATGATTACTGTCATTTTAAATCCAATAAAACTTAAACTAGTTTCTAAAATAAGAGTTGTCTTTTTAATTTATCATAAAATTGTTAAGTAATTTTAAATTCCTATTTCATTCAAGCCGATAATTAAATAAAAAAATGATGCATATACTCATTTTATTAATGAATGCTTGGGTCAAATATTAAAAAGTTTTGTGGATTATATTTATCTCTTGCATAAAATAAATAATTTAGTAAAATAAAAATTAAAAGATTCCAGAAGTAAAAACATCGTTACAACAACTTAACCATAACTTCCAACAAACGGTGAGACACCCGCCTCGGTTGCTGCATGGTCTAACACACTGCTCTCTCAGTAAAATAGTCTGCCAATGCCGAGGAAATTAAGATTCGATTCTCGGTCAGGTGTACTAATGATGTTTATATTTTCAAAATGTTTTCCCACTCTCCCTTCACGTGAATGTGGGTACACTTCATACTAATATAGATTCCCTAAACCCTAAAACCATTAGCGTACTTAGTACATAGGCTTATAAACCGAACGTGGTGCTATATGTATAAAAACAAACCCAGTAAGACTAGGACCAGCAGTGTTGTGAGAATACTTACCACTACTCTACTACTTACTACTCGTTCGGTTTATACGCCTTTATACTAATTATGCTAATATGTTAATATTTGGGAAAGGTTGAATATAGAGGAAGTGAACCTGAATTTTCGTGCAGGTAGAGTGGAAATCTATTTAGGAACACCACCCCAGCTCACATGAGTGAGATTCGAACCTCTATCTCACCATACTCGTCAGTCAAGTTCAACACGAAACCAGCGCGTCTGCCAACTACGCTATCGAGGCAGGTTGTTGTGAAAAAGTAACCCGTTTCTGAATTTCGTTCACTACCCGGATGGTTTGGGAGTAGTTTACTCCACAACGAAGGCTTAACCCTTATATTGGGCTAATGGTGGTGTATTTACCTAAAAATAATCCTGCTCCTGGTAGTTTTGGCTATAAAGCTCAAGTAGAGGTTACCTATAATGACTTTAAATGATACCAACTATTTCGAATACTAAGGGCCAGTTTCATAGTCAAATTTAGTACGCCTCAAGTGCGGCGCTACACTAAGTACACGACACCTACCTAAACCAGAATGGAATGGGCCGTTCTCGCATAGTAAACTGGCCCATTCCATTCTAGTGTAGGTAGGTGTCGTCATATACTTTTGTGTAGCGCCGCACTTGAGGCGTACTAAATTTGACTATGAAACTGGCCCTAAAGACCAGTTTCATAGCCAGACCTAGTACGCCTCAAGTGCGGTGCTTTACTAAATACAAAACGACACCTACCTAAACTCGAATGGAATGGGCCAGCTTAGCATATGAAACTGGCCCATTCCATTCTAGTCTAGGTAGGTCATGTGTTAGAATTACTAGGTCAGACTTGGAATCTGGCCCTAAGACGTTATTATTATTACTAGCACCACGTATTACTACCCATTCGTGTTATACGCACTTACGCTAATGTGTAATGGTAGATTGATTGTGAGATGAAATTGAGGACCTACAGTTTAACGTGGGATCCGAACCATGGTAGAGGCTTGGTATGCCACACATTCACAAGTTGTGATTAATACTCGTATTGTCAGAGGTGAAGGAAGGGTTTGGCATCAGTTAAATATGTGCCGGGAGCGAGGATTGAACCCCGCAACCCCAACACAGAATTGTGACACCTTACCCATAGACCGCCAGGAAATGAATCTAAGAAGTTAATACCAATAACATAATATGTAATATTTTTTAATCCATACATTTTACAATAGGAATTCATCATTGTTATTTTAATTTTGTTTAACTCAATAAATCATATAAATTAGTAAACTGCTGTACATATTTAATTTTAGTAGTTTATATTCAATCTTAGAAATTTAACTGCTAAAATAAGTTTATAGTTTATAACCAGTTGGCAAAGAAAAAGTGTAACCAAAACAAATGTAAAAAGTAAATTTTATCATTAAAATGCTCTACTTGCGGAGCAAATGTACGTAAAATTATTTTACTTCTAATATGCTACTGACAAAGAAATATTTGACTAGCGTTGGATGCCTATAATCCGAACAGGTAGTAAGATGCAGTTCTTAAAAAAAAGTTAGAAGACAGAAAAAAACTGGCATTTGTATGGTAAACCTTTCAGGTAGGTAACAGAAATTACAATATGTTTTTATCATACTGATCAATATTATATCTAGAGACAATTTTATTGAAATTAAGGTTAAACATTAAACTTTAATTCATTGTTTTATTATGATAATTGCTATCTTATACGACTATTATTAATTTCTCAATGCTTTTAATATCAAATTTCTTCATTTCTTAGAGGACTTTTATTTTTACAACTAATTAACTATCTTAAATCTTTACACGTAATTATTATATTAATCCAACTTTAAGAATAATTCTTAACATCTTATAAAACTTACGCTGGTGTACACGTGCACAAAGGCGTTAGTCTGGTCTGCTTGACAGGGTTTGTATCGAAACAGGTTTTACTAAAGTATATTCTTTCTTAAATGTTTTTACACTTTCCTTATCTACACGAAGAAAAAGGTACAATTCCTTTCTAGCTTACTCATTTCTATCCCATTAAAGATAACAACTTAAAGTTTGGACGCTCATAAATAAATCTTATATATATAAATAAATCTTATATATATAAATAAATAAATAGATAAATAAAATAAAACTTCTTAAAACTTTTCAAGCTTGTCAGTCGTTGACATAACATTGTCTTCTATATTGAAGGTTTATTTTACGGCATGATATTTAATAATGAGTGATATTAAAATACAATAAACATATTTTTTAATATATTCATATTAATGATTATTTTTATTATATTGATCAACATGGTATATAAAGGATGGCAGTTTTAAATTCATGTCATAATGGGTTTCTTGAACAAACCTTTATTTAATAGCTCCGCCTTACTTATCCCTATTGCAAGTTATTGACTGAGAATATACGTGTGATAGGCTGAACCAACGAGCAAATCTTTCCTGAAATCACCGCAGTATCTTGAAATCTTCTCAGTGGAAAGTTGAGTAACAGTATGAAGCCCTTATTCAACGGTAATGTTTAGTATAAACAAAGGGTAATACCACATAAAATGTTTTATTTAAATCTGATAAACCGAACCAATATATAATTTTACGGTACTTATTGTTCAGCTGTCACTTATAGGGGAGGCCCAAGATACCTGTAACACATTCAAATATTTAAGGAACCAAATGATGGATTGAGGCACCCGGTAGATCTAAGACAATGATTGGTCAAACATTTGAAATATTATCCCACTGAGACTTGTATTTCAAAGGCCCTGAACCACTATTGTATTGTTTTCTTAACCTTATTGGAAACTACTGTCATTGGTAAAAGTATAGCTTCACTTGCTACGCACTGCCTCCTAGAACGATAGCGATGTAGGTCTCTTTATTTAGCTAATAAGGAAAATCACCTCTAATAGTTAATTATACCATTATCATCCTTATAATAATAACTATTATTTTATTATTATAATATATTTGATAGAAATAATGTGTTGTAACGTCTCACTCTTGACCTGGGCTTAACGCACTCGTTTTCAGTGGTGACGTCATCACTTAAGGCGAACAACCACGGCACACAAAAACCAAGATTGGCTCGTTAAGTAAAAATGTTGCCACCTGTCCTTCATAAAATCCTCAAACACACTTATTATCCTAGTCAACACTTGACGATAAATATTGAACATTCCATGTTTGTTTTTTGTTTCATCAAGATGCTCATTATAACTATAAGTAAATAGTACAATGTATACTGCAAAATTTTCAAAATTAATAACCAAAACAACATTTGATGTTTCCTATTATTTTTTGTGCATACTTGTTCAACATTCTGAAACATCTGATGTATAGTACAAAACATTTCTTTTAAATAAAATATAGAAATATATATGTATATTATGTATCTCAACATGCCCAACTATAATTACAACTACATCTTGAAAATATGTATAATAAATTTTCTTATAAAACTTACAAATGCAATTTTATTTATTCATTAACAAGATTAAAACTTAGTCTATAATAACAACGTTCTCTCAACACTCACAAGCAGATAATTGTTATAAATATCGTTAACATACCTTATATTTATAAATAGATATTATTCAGTTAACTACAACATGATTACATTTATCCCAGATTATTTAGTTACACTTTATTTATAAATAAAAAATAATACGATTTCTTAAAATGTGGCTTTGTCCCAGTTTTAAATTGTTACCATATATATAAAAAAACTTGTAATGTTATNATATATATATATATATATATATATATATATATATTCATTCATTCAATATCATTACATGTTTGATACGGACAAACACCAACGATATTGTTAGAGTGGAATATACTAGAACTATTTTGTTAATATTAAATAACAAACACAACTATATAATTATTTTATATATTTTTAAGCAATTTAGATCAACATAGATGGGCCTTTTCACTTTATATACACTTTTAAGAACTCATACAAGTTAGACACAATTTTATTTCCAATTAATTCTTGTCTAGTACCAAGTTATTTGCCAAAAATCGTATTGTGTCAATATATTCCCTCCAACCAATATTCTTATTTTATTTTCATTTGAATCAAATAAATGTTCATTACATTTTCACAAGCAGTGTGGACCTGGTGGTATAGGGGTAAGGTGTTAGACTTCTGTATTATGGGTCCGGGGTTCAAATTCTGGTCCTGGCACAGATTTACCTGATTATCAAACCCTTACTTCACCTCTGGCAATGTGTGTGCTTTCAAGCTTTGTAAATGTGTGGAATGCCAGGCCCCCACCGTGGTTCGGAACCCACATTAAACTGTTGTATGTCCCTCTGCTTTCTACTACCATCATTCTCACGTATCATTCTACTATCTGGGGATCATTGGAGTCCACCTTAATGGTGTCCCATCTCAGAAATAAATTCCTCCATAAGCCAGGAGAGCAGAGGTAAGATAAAGTCGAATGGCCAAGATCTAGAGCACTAGCCCCACCCAACACCACATTTCCACAAGGTAATCTTAGAGATTAGACTAGGACATTATTAGCACTTCCCATTCATTTAAAATGACGTTCATTACATTTCCCAAGATAATGAAATAGGTTAGAATAGTTTTTTTTTATCACTTCTTATTACTTAACTGTTTAATGATTAGAAGTGGATTAAATAGGTATTGCTATTTCAATTGTACTAAAATTATAGACCATGTTTTTTTAATATAATGGGTTTTAAATTATTTGATCTATTAATTTATATGGGTATTGAATTTTAGTTACATTGTTTGATTCAAATTTGAATTTAATTTCACCGTAATTTTTCCCCGTTTGGATTTATTCTTGTGAAGTACAACTTTGTTTTATTTTATTCAGGTTTCATGGACGACTCAACTTGTTTAGACATTATATAGTGAGCTATTAACATGTTATCAAAACTAAAAACAAATTATCGCCAACTGATTTCTTGCTCCTGACAATAAAAGGAGAAGAGTAAGATTTATTATATTTTAACATTAACAAAATAATGCAGTCCACTCCTGAAATGATGAACTACATCTTATGGTAGTTTTTATTTATTTCAACATTTAATTCATCGAATGTGTCATTATAACCACAACTCTTAGTTGAGAAACATCATCACCAGTACAAACATTTTAATGTTGAGTTTATATGGTTGAGATCCGAATGGTATAGATTCGGAAACTCACTATCCATCCTAAATCGTTAATCTCAGAAACTGAATATATTTTAAGAAATAATTTTTCTTTTCTTAAAACGTAAACTTTTTCCCCCGATGGTTAAATAAAATTTCTAATATGCTATAAATCTATTTTACTAAGTTTTTTAAAGCACATTTCAAAATATATAATTTCAAATTAAAGAAATATACCGGTGGGATTAAAAAAATCTTGTAATAATTTATGTATTTTACTGTAAAATAATGTTTTCTCACTGAATGCGTTAACGTCACACTTCGGAACTATTTACAAAACTACCTAGCTAGCCGATTTAATACTCAGTCGTGAAAGCTGTATCACAACAACTTATTAACAACAATCTGGGATAAATGTAGGGATATATCAATGAATGGTGAGGAGGAATGTTTATTATGACGGTTTAGTCGAATTAACACGTGATGAGACATGAGTGATGAAAACGAACGCTAATTTCTGAATCCACGAATGGCGAAGGTGAGTGAGCTCAGTGCCGTTTGTGTGCCGTGGCCCGCCGCGCCGCAGTCGACCCTACATACGAGTTTATATCCTGCTTGCTTCATGAACACGACATGTAATAGTCACCATCTTGAATAACAAGTCTCACTTGGTTTAAATCGCAAGCCACTATTGTCTGGAGCTAAAACGCTCCTACAGTAAAAATAGATTATTAAATGATGTGGCTTGAAAGGGCGAATCCAAGGAAATCTTGAGGACTACATCCATCCGCATAGACAAATGTATGTGTTTTAATTATTCTTATTAAAAAAAACCAACACCATACTAATCAATGGTTAAGTCGATGCTTGCCTGGAAGTATGTCAACACTTTTCTTACGATGCAGTATAAAAAAATGTAACGTTTCTACTACTTTGTATTATTGCACTCTTCCATTCCATTCAAGCAAAGACTTTTTTCTTCCAATTGTGTTAAACAAATTACAATATCTACCAACGCTAAAACAACAGTGTTTTTTTTTGCTTGTACAGCAAAGATAACACAGACTAATTCAATAAGGATATTTCAATAAATGGAAATATATTTTAATTCCTGAAGTTGTTGACACTATTGAAATTATATAAAGGCTCGGCTTCATGTGACACTCAACATCATGAAATACAAACGTGTTTTGTAGATTTGTACAGCTAAAATAAACTTGAATACAGTAAGATGGCAGATTTGAGGACATAAATTGTACTAGTTTAAAACATTGACACGAAACAGTATTATTTTTATTACAACATCTAGGATACCATATATGATATGTTGAGGTTCACGTGATATGAACTGGGAGCTAATGCGACAAATCTTATTTATAAATTAAATAATTTAATTAAGATAATTAAATAGAAAATACAAAGTTTTGCTGATTAAGGCTTAATTATGCTATTTTTTTATTAGGTTTAGTAACAAAATTAGTATTATCTAATGCATGTGAAGTGTTAATGAAATTGTTCAAAAATTAAAAATATTATAATTTTTAAACTATCTGACCAATAAAAAATAACTATTGATATTTATTCAAAGGTGAAAATTGTGGTTTAAAAAAAAATTAGATAATTTACAGTAAACATATATTTGAATTTCATAAAGCATGAAGGTCACTCTCTTACCTTAAAAAATAATGCAACGCAACGCATAGTATAATAATAATAAGCATCGCGTCTTACTACACGTTCGGTTTATACGCTTATGTACTATTTACAATAATAGATTAAGAATTGATGAGGCTGAATTAAGAGGAAGTGAACTTGCATTTGCGTGCAGGGGGGGTGGACAAACATTTAGGAAAAACCATCACCAGTTCACCCGAGCGAGATTCTAACTTAAATCTCCCCAACAGTCTAGCTTACCACGAATCAAACGCGTTAGCTAACTCACCACCGAGGCGCGTTGCATAATATAGATCGAGGAGAAATTGAAAATCATGTAGTCTAATTAGAGTTTTAGATTAAACAATATAAAAACACATTTCGATTATCATTGAGGTTGAAAAATTGTGGCTAGAACTACCATAGCTCACTTTTAATCCATAAGAAATCATAAGCTATGAATGAGCACGTTAAATACTAAATTTATTCTAGGGGGAAAAATTTAAGTTCATGTAAAAACTCTATTGTCATAAGAGGGGGATAGAGTGGTAACAATTTATTATTATTATTATTATAATGATTGTAAATACATCAATTAGGCTGAGCTAAATGTTCTAAAACTGTGCCTAGATAATGATTAATCCTAAATTGAATCTATTAAAATATTAATAGAACGAAGAGTTTGTCTGTCATGAGCATTGCGTGATATCTAATACATACAGAGGGACATTTTAAAATTAGTACAAACTGTGCACAAGCATGGAATTTTACATTTTTGATTATAGTTTTTTTTAAATTATTTGCATATTGACCCGGAAGAAATAAAATGAAGGGTTTTTTCTGTCTGTCTACAAGTTAACTATAAAAAAGAATTAATAAAAACAGCTTTCTATGGTTGTTATGATAAATTATACTCCTGAGTGTTTTATTCATATTAATTAACATAATATATCACCCTTTTCCTTAGTGTAGACATGACAAATTATGTTATATATTGTTGTTATATTTACTATGTCATGATGGATTAAATAGCCAAGATATTATATTTGTTTATTACGGTTATAGCCGCATCTAAATGTAATGTTTTTAAAGTATAAAAATGACACCTGGACATGGGAATCTCTCATGGTACCTCCAGGAGTCGTCCCATGTTGTGGGTAATTCTTCACTCATATTTTAAGGCAAAGTCTGTGATGGACGTGTGCATATCAAGTTAAGTTTGGTTATGTAAACTAAAGTCATGTTAAGTAAATTTATTACTATCTTAATTGAGAAGGAACCGCTATCCTTCAGGTATTATACAGTCGTATCGATGATCATGCGGACTAAAAAGTTATATTATTGGTTGACCTAGCCTGATTTGGTTTGCTGGTAATAGAGAGGCCTGACTGGATGTACAGGGAGGGGATTTTTGGATTTTATTCACTCTCACTCTAATTAAATGTAGGTACATTTCCTATAAATTATACATTAATCTCTTTCTCATTACTGTAAACAAGCTGATAGTCTGGAAGAGCAGTAAAATGCTGAAAATGACGAAAAAAGTCTTTACCCATTTAAGTGCCTCTATTACCTGACATCGGGTACCCACGTCTGTCATGACATCTTTAATATAAAATTATATCTTTATTATGAGCATCATATTTTCAATGGAATAAAACTATTCTTTGATTTATTTATATTAATGAGCTACTATATAGTTATGTAAAATATTTAGGATAAAATTTTTCTTTCATAATTTTAATCTGTACCATAGCGTAATTAAATGAGTAATTAAATTAAATACTTCACTTGAAAAAAAAATTACATCAATGTAGATTAAATTTTCAAACATCTTTAACTTATAGGCTACTTTCTATTGAATATCTTAATTTGTTTACTATGCATACTATTTACTATATGATATATGATCAATAAATAGCTGAGCAGTAAATACTGAAGTGTAAAGCACATTTAAAAATAGGTAAAACCCCCTTCGGTGGTTTTATGGTCTAACGCGCTACTTTCGAAGTAAACTAGACAGCTGATAAAAGAGATATCGAGGTTCGAATCTCTGTTGGGTGTACTAAGGGCGGCTTTTCCAAAATGGTTTTCCATTCTACTTCCACGCAAATGTGAATACACTTCCTATAAATATAACCTTCCCAATCCCTAAAACCATTAGCGTAATTAGTAAATAAACAAGTAACCCTAACGGTTAGTAAGACTAAAAAAAGGTGACTATTTTAAAAGAATTAAGTTACTTAGTAATTTTTCAGAAATTATTGGTTTTGATTATAAAAATGTTAAGTATCCTGGTCTTACTACCTGTTTGGGCTTTACAAATTTAATTTCACTAATCGAGTAGAGAAGAAGAAGGTATAAATTAGAGGAAATATATCCTAATTTTCTTAGAAAGATTAATAAATCATCTAGGAAAGATCGGTCATACAACGTTTGGTGCAATCTGGCAGAAATACACGGGGCGTTTGGACCATGTCGGTCATACAACATTCGGCGCAATCTGGCAGAAATACACGTGGCGTTTGGACCATGTTGGTCATACAACATTTGGCACAATCTGGCTGAAATACACGGGGCGTTTGGACCATGCCGGTCATACAACATTTGGCGCAATCTGGCTGAAATACACGGGGCGTTTGGACCATGTCGGTCATACAACGTTTGGCGCAGTTGTGAAAACATCTGTTAACTAACTCTACCATGTGTTTACTTCTGACTCTAATTTCAATAGCCAATGTCTGTTCAATCGCCTGATGGTTATGTTAGGTAAGATTATATTAGGTTAGGGAAACATAAAGAGAATCGCTTGTCTGCAATAATGAAAGTACCTTAATACTAGCTCATATTATATTATAATTGGCTAGATCTGCAAAATTTTAAGGAATCTGCTCGATGTTAATGTTAGGCAATATTAAATTATGTTATGTTAGGTTTGCATAGATGAAAGAAAGGATTTTGTCCATCCTTAGTCCATCTCAGGTGGTCCAAAATAACTCATATTTACTTACTAATACTGTGCCAAACGTCCAATCAATTCCGAAAAATCAATCTCCCTTAGCACACTTAGATGGAACTTTATATCCGCCGCTTCTGTTACCGGAAAACTAGACTAGATGAGAAATGAGCATCATATGAGTGAACACTGGCTTGAGTTTGGTTAGTATTGTTTAAAACTTTTTAAATTATGATAATTAATCAAAACGTATTTATAATTCTTAGCTGTATTATATGATCATAGTTTTGGTCAACAACTTCAGGAAGAGTTTCACAACCATAGCACTATTGCCAACAGAAAAACAATAACTTAAACATGAACACTTCATTGTTCATCATTCTTATTTTGACAAACATTTCCCAAATATTTAATCGTCAAATGGGTGTCTACATTTCTGCTCTTCATTAGGATTAAAAATAAAATCCACTAAAAAAATGTTGTTGGCAGTAGGACATTCTTGAATGTAGATCATGTTTGTTAACGTTTAGTTCCTTATTTGACACCATTTGTTGAATCGTTTACGGTTGGACAATTTAAAACTTCATCACCTCCTTTGGGGTGTATTTTGCACAACCATTTCATCCAATGTAATTACTAGTCAAATACAGCACTTAAAAAAACTTACAAAAAATCTCTTTTACATTTTTGGTAATATAGTTTGTTATTAACTTCCCCCTACTTTGTTTTTCTTAAAATAAAATTTAATGTTTTTTTAACAGTAGCATTTATAAACGAATGTGGTGAGTAGGTTATAGAGAAAATCACTGGAAATGAGCCCTTTTAACACAGTTATTTTTAGTTTAGTTTGATTTAAATGTTATTTAATTTGTATAAGGTTCATGGATTATATAGTTGAATTAAAGAAGTTGAGATTAAAACTAGATTTGAAAGATCGCTATAGAACTTTGTTTTTACGATGGTAATTTATAAATCCCACAGTAAAATAAGTGAGTTGGACTGGTAGGTATAACGTATAATCGAGATCTAATGTATATTCCTGGCGCGGTATTCGTGCATAGCAGCCAGCAACTTCACCTACCGCTACTCCCTCTATCCTACAGGTAGCTTGTGCGCGACGCATTGGAAGCACCCGACGATTGTCACATTTTGCCATTAATTTGTATTTGACTTTTGTTTTACAATTTATAAACGTTAAATTATTTTAATACCAGATTTCATAAAGCTAATTAGAGTGAAATTGCTAATTGCTGCACACAAATTGCCACGTAGACTACTATAATTGATTTTATTGGTTGCTTGGCACTATCTATTTGGGTAATTTATCCTCCTTCTCCACCCACCCCTTGAATTTTTTATTCTACTCGATAGTTACTTTTTAAAATTATTTTTATCTACGGTTTACATAAAAAAAATTTCAAATGATAAAACACAACCAAGTTTCATTTAGCACCAAATATGCAGGCAAAATAAGTCCAAACAGATGTTATATGCTAAGAGCATTCTTCGCAAGGAAGTGGATAACGTCAACCAGAGGCAGATCTAATTGTGTTTTTAAAGGCACAATACATTACACGAGTGTTCACTGGCTAAACAAACCAACTAGTCACCAGTAAATACATTATTGTATTGTTTCACGTAAAGGTTTTGCACTAAAATTTAAAATAAATAAATTCTAAATGGGCGTTTTATGCTAAAAAGATTATTTAGTTTCAGGCAAATCATCTACGTATATATATTATTATTTTATTATTATTATTATTATTATTATTATTATATAAAGTTTATTTTAAATCATTATTCATTTTAATTTACAAAGATTGTTATTTTATTGAGCTTGGTATAGTTTATTAAATTTTAACGTAGAGGAGAATGTTGACATTATGAGAAAGTGTAACTCATTAAGTAAAGAACTAGGATATAACAGTGACGAGCTAAGGTATCTGCTATGATCTGCGCCTGCGCCGAGCTGCAGACTAAAACCCACTCACTGCAGGACTTAAGAGCCCATCTCACGACCGAAAAACCTGGAAATTAGATGCACAACTATCCTCTACTGTCGGAGTGTGGCTTTCTGCATTCTTCACTTGATAACAGAGAATATGGAATGATGGAAATATGATTTTTATATCAAACTATTAATTATTTTTTATTTAGTTTAAATTTTTAGTGATAAAATGACTTCACTCATCTCAATCCTACTACTTTGGAATTAATTATGACTGCGGGCACCACACTACGATGCGTCACCTGTATTACCTATCCAAGGAACACGTTATTCATGGGGTGAGATAGGCTCTTAAGGAAAGGAAGTGAGAAAGGATAGAGTTTGTCAGGGTGGGGGTAAAATACATCTGTTAGAGTCGTAGTGGGAATCGGGTACTTTACTTTCCAACCAGTTGCACAATAACACTTCCCCACACAAATCACTTCGGGTGTTTATAAGCCGTTCTCCAATCCAAGCTGAGTTAGGCTCGGCCTACAATGTTATTTGGGGTTAAACGCGCCACTTTAACTCACTTTCTGGCGCAGTTAATAGTTTTGGTACCACAGGATCAATCCATTGCGAATACCGTGGAGCACAGCCTTATTGACTTCTTTAACGGTCCATCGCATCTATTTACTGATACAACGCAGATATAGGATCCCTACCACCAAATCGAAACAACGTTTCGAACCAATGCTGTGCGCGCGATCCAACATGAGGATTTAAAGCTAAAGTTGTACAGAGCAGCATTGATCGACGTCAATGCGGCGAAGCACAACCATAATTCGGATGAATCCTGATCGTTTGGGTGGGATGAATACAGCATGATTCGAAGCGATGATCTATTGTGAGACCCATCCTAACTATATCACCTCTGCGACGCGGCGTCTATTAGGGAATTCTCAGCGTCATTATACCGCAAGCTACTTCTACCACCACCGAGGGTTGAAAGTTTGTTTATAATATTATTAAGTCTTTGTCTTGTATTAAAAAACGTATCTATTAAAAAATACCATCAACACGATGGTTATATTTGGATAGACTCCAGTAACATGCTAATTTGTCCTTTGTTTATAATAATTTTTATAAATGCCTTTTTAAGATTCAATAATGAGTTAACCCGTTCATAAAATGTTAAACAACAATGAACTAGAGATTCACAACCAGATTTTCTCCCCGCGTCGCTTGCGTGCAGGGACCGCGTTAAGGAGAAGGGGGAGGGGGGACCAGTCGTTGTGTAGCGAGCGATGCATGACGATTACGTGACGATGATGTGAGGAGCCGAGAAGAGCACGGCTATGGTGGCGATCACCGTGAACAAGGTGAAGATGATGAGGCACAAGCGGTCCACCACCATGGCGGCAAACTTCCAGTCATTCGTCACTTCAGCCGCCTCGTCTTCTTTGCGCAACTTGTCCGTGATCACGCGCAGTTCCTTTAGGATGAGCGTAAGCTCTCTGTGCGGCCCGAGACAAGACGAGGCACCGCCCGCGCCACCGCCGTGTAGCAAGGTGCCACCCCCACCGCCCCCGTCTTCATGGTGCGTATGAGCCCCCCGCAAGAAGCCGGCTGCCGAGATGGTACCCGTACCACCGTGATGCCGAAAGTCATCGTCGATGTCGAGGACGTTGGCCAGCAAACTCTTGGATGAGCGCTCCTTCAGCTCTAGTTCGCGCATTTGGAGATTCTTCCGAGAAGCGTCGGCTTCGAGCCCCGGCCTGCTCATTCGCAGGAGACAAGGCAGCCAGTGCAGAAAAATCGTCTTTATCTGAAACATAAAGATCATAACATTTTAGGAGCATGACAAACATTGAAGATAGTCGTCCCCTCAAACATCAACGTAGGGATATTCGGGAGACTATGTGTCCACTATTGTGGAAGACTACAAATATAGTATCCGTATTTCCATTTCGGGTGGTTGCTAAAACCATTTTCTATTTATGTATGTTCCAAAATTTGTACCCAAATGCTCAGACGTCGGTGTATCACATCTTACTACACGTCCGGACTATCCGTATATTTACACCAATGGAGCAGGGATGAGAAATTTAAATGTTTAGTAAGTGAACCATCACTTGCATGGATAAAAGGTGAGGAACCATTTAGGGGAAAAAAATATCTTAATACACACATCCGGAATGATGTAATATTTTACCAAAGGATTCTACCGACGTGAGAAAATACTTTAAAATGGGTTTGTCTTTCCTTATTTTGTTAAAAAAAAAGTATAGAACTGTCCTTTTTCTAGTTTATTGAACGTACAGGATAAACCCAGTACCAATAACGACGTATGTTTTAAATAGAGTATCTTATGGTATAAAACAGGTGCAAGTACTTCGTCCTCTAAATCTATTTCACTCGTGAGAAGAACGGGTCAAACTGACAGTTTTACATATGACAGTAATCAAAGCGTATGTAAACGTATTATTTTGCAAGATTGCATTAATAATGTTGTACCAATCGTTGATATGAAGTAGATCAAAATTTTAATAACCAACATTAATGTCTAAAGTAAAAATGTAGACAACAGATCTTATCAATATCAAACTATTGATCATTTTTTTCTAAAAAAGGGAATTTCTTAAAATAGTAAAACCAATATGACATGTGTTCCACAAACCTGATTGATTACCATTAGTCGAATTTCCAAGAAAATAATTAACGTGTTTTTCATCATGATACATTTATAATTTGGGCCAGTACACAACTATACTACGTGAAAAAATGTCATGGACTCATGTATAAGATATGAAAATTACCCATAAAAAAGTTGTCTCAAAAAGGTGAAAATGCATTTTTGAATCGTGTTCAAGAGGAAAGTATGATTTTTATGGAAACCTGATTTTTTTGAGGTAATTTTGTCAAACTTCTTACATTTTAAATGTTTTAGGGTGATTTATTTACTTTCTAATCTTTGTTGCGGCCCTATGCTCTAAGTAAGGAGCTAAAGGAATTTACATTTACTTTAATACATTATTGTTTGTATTATACTTGCTTTCTACCAGCAATATTGCTTGACGCTACGTGGCATAACATGTTTAGAAAACTATTATTTCACCCAAACTACACTTTCGAAACACTCAAAATCTAATTTTAAATCTAATTTAATTTTTGATGTTCTCATTTTAAATCATACGTGTACCTGAAAATCACGAAACAAGCATTCTTTATTAATGATCCATAATAACCGCACGAATTCATTCATAATCCAGACCAAGAAGCTTAAACCAATGCCTCTATGAAAGGTGTAGCAAAATTCTCTAACGTTGTAAGGAATACGTTTATTAAATGTTACTTAAACTTTCCAATTTGTGTACAATCCATACAGATACTTTGACAAATGTAAAAAAAAAAAGCTTTCTAATTCTATGTATGAAAAACTTAATCCAAACTGGCCATGAAAAACATATTTTTTGTTGTTTTTTGTAAAGTTTTAAAAAATATTTTGCTTTTACTTACTAACACAAAAATTATTTTAATCGTAAAAATGTTGACCCCAAGATTATTGATGGATCTTTAAGTTTTATATGCCCTTAAACTAAATAAATGATTCGAAACAATAGCACAATCTTTCTTATAGTCTTATACCTTCGAATAAAATTTTCAATAATAATATTTCTTTAAACTATCCTCATAAAAACAAACACATAATCTTGTTAAGTACTATAAAAACTCTTTATTTATAACTTTTAAATTAAATTGTTAAGGTACTTATAACAAATTTCAAATTTTCAAAATATATTAATCAAAAAATATCAAAATATTTTTGGTAATTTGTGAAAATAAAAATTTATTTTATTTATCATAAAAAATTATTTCCAAATAATAATTTTGAAATCTTTCTTCAAGGTTAATTTCAAAAAATTTCAAACTTTCTATAATTTTTCATAGGTAAATTAATATTAAATTAATTTATTTTAAAAACTAAAAATACATTATTATTGATCATGTAAAATAATCCTCAGATATAATTTTGAACAAAGTCGTAAGAGTTAGTTGAAATTTAAACAAATTTTACATAAATTAATCAGTAAAATACTATAGAATATTTTTTTTTAAAAAAACGAACCTATAATGAAAAAAATCAACAGATTCTCGTTTCTAAACAAATTACTAGTCTTTTTTTAAAATATTCAAATAAAAAAACGCATTAATAAGTAAACTAACCTTAGGCCAATTTTACCCTCAAAAACAAGTATATAATCTTATTTGTCATGTCAAATACTCCAAAAATATCCTTTTAGGACCAAGTCATTAGCTCAATTTAAAACCATTTCAATTTTTTGGTTGATCAGCCATTAATTGACTAACCATAATCGAGTTTCTACTCCCAAAATAAGTATACAGTGCTATTTTTCATACTAGAGAGTACCCAGATATACATTTTAAACAACATCATTATAGGAATTTTCGAAATGTTTTGATTTTTCTAAAATTTCGCATCAGTAAACTTATCTTCAACGAATGTTTTCCCAATAATTAATTATACAATGTTATTTGTATTGTCAAACAAATCCTAGGTTTTTATTTTAAATAAAATTGTTAGAGCTGTTTTTTGAAAAATTTGGAATTTAAAAAACCACTAATTAGTAAACTGCCCTTAATTTGAGAGCTAGGCTAAAAATAAAATGTCTTAAGGTATAGCTCTATTAAAGCTAAATATCAAATCAAGTTTGAACAAACTCCATCCAACCGTTTTGGATCCATGGCCAGGAACGCTAGAAAGAAATGTGGACAGGCAGAAAGAACAATGTAAAATAAACTTTCTTGGGTTCCTGTTCAAATAAAACGCAAATATTCATCAGATTCCCGAGATGAATCTTTCTCACAATTACAACACGTTCTCTTGATATGAGAAATTATAAAAGTGAGTCTTACAATTAGGTCTGTCACTATGTTTGTTTTCCTGTTATGTCTGTACCTAAGATTACAGCTGATTTAGATCAAATTTGATATCTAGATCTTATAATGTCATGCATACCCTGAAGTCAAATCATGATTTTAATTCATTCTTTAAAATGAAAATTTTACTGACTACTAATTTTTTTGAAAATTTACCAAACAAATAATAGGATGTCTAGAGTGTGTATCTGGGGAACGTCTGACCTGATAAATTACACATTTTTTTTTTAGAAATTTGATTTAACTTTTTGATAAGATAAATTTGTTCAAAATGTATATTTGAGGTGTGTTTTATAGTAAATAAGACTGGATATTCGCTTTTCAAATATGTTATCAATTAAATAGTTTCTTAATCCAGTGGTGGCTGCTGACAAAAAAAACCGCTGGTGCACAAATCAGAATATTCTAAACTATGATGCCACTTTTTATAACTTTACTTATTCTAATAATTTACATCAGTAAATAATTGGATAATAATCGTGTAACAATGCGGTACAAATGAACAAACGTTTGAAATCATAAATACATGGAATTTTAAAATTNAAATTTTTGGTCGGGGGGCGGGGGGGGGGGGCTACCAGGAAGTAGGTTCCTCGCGAGTAATTAAACTTTCACAAGTTCACAACACCTTTGTGCAAGAACAAATGCGGAACAAACAAGAACTTTTGCGGAACAAGCCAGTACAAACGAAGAATAAAGGATTGAAATCATGAGACACGAATTTTCAAGAGTAAAGGGGTCAATTTCATGGACGCTAATCTTCAGAAACTCAAATACAAAACTAGTTTCTTCAATTTTGATTGGTTTTTGAAATATTTTTTTTCTTACTGATATTAACCCTAAAATACCAAGCATATATTTGAAAAGGGGCGATTTTATTGTTTGGTCAATATAAATAAGTTGTTTATTAAAAAGTACTGCTTATCTTTGGTATCTTCCATATTTTTTTAGCTAGACATATAGCGAGATCTAATTTCACATATTTATCTAACGAGAGCTATAGTTGTCACTTGGACAGATTATCATCACCTAAAAAATAACACTAATAAATTAATAGAATGTTATCAATTTTAATGCCGCCGCTACTCCCCCAAAGTACTGATATATTTTCTAAAAGACACCCCGTGTAAAAAATAGGAAGATATTTGACCGTTTATGAAATCTTAAATACAAGCTGGTTTCGAACTACGAACTCTTCGTGAAAAATCTAGGAACGATCTTCTATTGCGCACTTCTGGGTGTTCTTCATAAAATAGGTTTACACATATTTTCAGCTCTCTACATTTTATAACCCGCTTAGGTGGCTGCGTGGTCTAACGTGCTACTCTCGTGTTGGACTAGACTGCTGAAGACGGGGAGATCGGGGTTGATTCTACTCGGGAACACTGAGGGTGGCTTTTCCTAAATGATTTTCCACTCTCCCTCCATGAAAATGTGGTGTACTTCTTCTAAATTAAAACTTTTCAATCCCTAACACGTTAGTGTATTTAGTACATAGATGTATAACCCAAACAGATGATGAGACGTGGTGCTAAAAAAAAAATCATGATCGTGAAGCTAATGCTAGTGGCGTAGCGTGGAGTGCTACTAGGATAAGCATATTTATTTCAAATTGTACCTGTGAATTGTTCTATTCACGCAGTATAACACTAATTATTGGCCAGTATCAACAAAAACTTATTCTCCCGTGAGACGTAAAGAACAGAGTATATGCTATATTTATCAAATGGGAACCTTATGTTTGAGAACATATCACAATCACGGCTTAAACAACCTATGCATACCCTGGAAACACACCAGAATTGCCTGTGGAGTTTGAAAATAAATGTAGGCTGGACTAGAACCTTAGCCATTCAAGGAAAATGTAAAAAATAACACCCCGAGTCCTTAGTATGCATATAAAGTTATCGGGATTTAAATAAAGATGAATTTATATCAAACAATTAAAGGGTAAATAAACTATATAAATACAATAAATATTTTAAGTAGACTGACTACGTTTAGAAAATTATCGATAATGACCTGCAGGAAGCCAGAGCTAACAGGAGAACAATATTTGTAAGAGGTCACCAACTAGACTTGATGTGACCGAGCGCTCGCTTGTGTGCTGTGGAGAGGGTTCTCCAGCCTCCTCTAAAAAGGGAATGGGGAGGAGTTATGTGGGTCAGGAGGACCTGGGATCGATACCGTGTGAAACCCAGGCGCTCCCATAACTGCGTGGGGTGGGGCGTGGCTGCCTCGATTCTATTTGCTTTCGCTACAGAGCCACGTCATCACGCGACCAGTTATCTTCAAGGACGTTTACGTCTGGGATCTCCGTATGGATTTTTTTCATTATTTTTTTCTCTTAAATTTAACATTAACTTTACATAACTATTTTTGTGTGAGTGAATTGCGTCTTACTATCTGTTCGGGCTATCCACACATATACACACATAGTGAAGGAAATAGAAAGTTAGATTTGAGTAAAAATGTATTCGCATTTCTAGAAGTAGAGTGGGAAACCATTTTAAAAAAACCTTCAGTACACCTGGTAATAATACAAACCTTAACTTCCCCGTTACTGGCAAATTAAACTAAACGAGCTTGTTGTTTAGTCTGAGTGCCCACCGATACGAGAAATCCATATGGTATAAAAGATTTATTTTTACGTCTAACAGAACGGCTATTTGACTATTTGCTACAATGAGGAAAATAAATCCAGGGTGATTAAGCGTTCTTCTGGAGAGCGGATTTAAATCACTTTGTCGGCAGAAAAAACTTATCTAAGCCGGTCCAGACCTCTCAGATCAGAGAAAGGCCTCATACTGTAGTTGGACACGCTGACGCTGAGCTAACTCTATATATATAATATATATATATATATTATATATATGTATATATATATTATATATATGTATATATATATTATATATATATATATATATTATTTACATAACTCTATATATATAATATATATATATATTATATATATGTATATATATATTATATATGTATATATATATATTATTTACAGCTTTTCTTAACACGTTCTGAGAATGCATTATTTTCTAAATTCCCCAAAGATGTTTTAATTATTTTCTAAAGAAACATATTATATTAGCTGGCGACCAATAATTATAAACGCCACTAATGGTACGAATGGGGATGAGCAATTTAAATAAATAATGTAGATATCTCAGTAAACAATCAGATCGAAAAAGGCTCCCCAGTCCACCCAGCCAAAATCAGAAGCTCCACCTCCCTGTCACAGGAAATCTAGTACATTACGAACCAGATCCCATAAACACCGTGATAACTGGTGCAGGTGGGATGGATATTTAATGTGACTCACAATAAAGTAACCGTGAGTAGAGATAGAGATGGAAACCTCCTTTATTTAAGGTGGGAGTACAATTTTCTTTATTTAAGGTGGAGATGTAGGAAATGCGAATCAAGGTGTTTTTGCAGTTTTTATAGTTAAAAAGTTTTTTGGACAAAATAAATAAAATATTGTTTCAGTAGAAATATAGAATATAATTTTCTTCACATGGTGATATTAATCGTTCTTGAATATATGTCATGAGTGTAGAGGCATTAGATGAAAAACTTTTTAAACGAAGAGAAAAAGTTGTCTTTAAATTACAAAACGCCCTTGACATATATTCAATAACTGTTAAGGCGTTAAGAAAATTAAAATCTATGTTTTTAACGGATAATTATTTGATTTATTTTGTCTAAAAAAATGTTTTTATATAAAAACAGTATAAATCCTGCCTCTAACTCGCGTTAAACCTATGCTCACACCTTAATATCAATAGTGTAGTTATAGAAGGAGAAAGTGTTTGGGTGTTTGAACTCCCCCCAGTTCATTTTCACTCATCTGCCAGACGCTACCATTTTATTTTTAAATGTGTTTTGCAAAACTAAATTGATTTGGTTTGCTATGTTTTTTTTAATACAAGAGTATATTGTTCAAGAAAGGAAAGCTAGTCTATACATACCAACGGTAATTACATGTTTGTAGACCCACTGCCGTATTGGCTGCATCTTTCTTTAGCAGTTTTATGTTTCCACCCTTCTTTGTATCAGTGAGACAATCATATAACTACACAAATCGAGTCTAGCGTCTTCAGTAAGACTGTCACCCATCCCGAAATAATACAGGACCGTTACGTATTGCAGGTAAGTTATACCTTAATTTTACTAAACATTGACATTTGGATCACATTTTATAAAATATAAACATAATTTTTTTGTGGTAAACAATAATATGATTATATTAGTGTTATTTTATAAGTATTGATACTATCGATTAAAGTTACAGCTTCAGATCACCTGACTTGACCTATGAATACGTCAAATTAAATATAGTAATCTTTTATAGCTGTTAGGTATGCCTATTCTTAATAAAATTGGGCTAAAGTGTTTCTCAGACAAAGAGGCTGGGTACCAAAATAACAACAATATGTTTTACTAATAATAAAAATAATAACAACAATATTAATCATAATACAATAATATACATGGTATATTCGCAGTCAGATTCTATATTTATTCATTTAACAAATACTATACGAAGCAAAATTCAATCAAAATAAATGGCACGACACAATTGCACAAACTTTCTCACATTGAGTATTTTAGCTTCGGAGAGGATTTTATGAAATAGGTTTTGAGAAAACTACCCTTAAGTTGGTTTTCCTCATAAAAACAAATACATCATCTAGTTAATTACAATAATCACTAAATGATTTTAAACCCAAATGTTCAAATATATTTAACAAAATTCAATTTTTCAAAAATAAATTAGTTGCAAACCACTCTAAAATTAATAGCTATTTGTAAAGATTAAAGGTTATTCTTATTCAAGAAAACATATTCCCAGAACCCTATTTTGAATTCAATCTTCAACGAAAATTTCAACAAAGTTCAATTTTTTAAAATATTTTGTCGTAAGTACTTCAATCAATATTATATCCCCACCTTATTTCTCCATGAGCTCAAACTCTAATATTCGATAATTACTGGCAAATATACACTTCACTTCAATTGACAGTGGAAAAATAAAACAAACTGAAACATATTCTGAAAATTGAAACATGAAACCTGGACACGGGAATCGAACCCGGGAACTTTGACTTAGTACACTAATGCTCTGACCACTGAGCTATCCAGGAATCGTCCCGAATCCAGGATCATTTCACCCTCGAATCGGTAGTTGGCTTATCGCTGTCACTTATACAATTATTATAATTGTAAGGGATTGCTAGGTTATCTGATAGCTCGTGATCTTAATAAAATCACACCCACCTCGGTGGCGTAGTTGGCTAACGCACTTGTCGTGTTGAGCTCGACTGCTGAGGACGGGGAGATCGAGGTTCGAATCTCGGTCGGGTGAACTGGGCGAGTTTTTTCCTAAATGATTTTCCACTCTCCCTCCACGAAAATGCGGGTTCACTTCCTCTAATTCAACTTTCCCAATTCCCAAGCCATTAATGCAATTAGTACTTAAAGCGTATAACCCGAGCGGGTAGTAAGACGTATTGCTAAATATTATTATAATAAAATCACATATTAGTAGCCGAATATTTCCGCACGTCCATCATAGACTCTGTCCTAAAATATGTGTGAAGAATGTCCATGGGCACGGGATGATTTCTGGATAGCTCAGTAGTTATATCATTGTACTAAGCCAAAGGTTCCGGGTTCGATTCCCATGTCCAGGTTTCAATTTTCAGAATATTATATATATATATGGAATAATCCTCACTAAAAGCATAAATAATAGCTTTGGCTATTTGATTCCTAAAACTGAGACATTGTTAAATCTCCTATAAATATGATGCGATATTAAGGTCAATAATTTAAACCTTGATTTTCTTAGTAAAGGAAATTCGATACACCTTTTAGAAAATACAAACTTATACTTAGCGGTTAACATTGATGACATTTTAATATTATATTGTTGTGAGTATTTTTCATGTATAAACGAATTGATAATGTATAAAAAAAAGTGCCAGGTGCATATCCCAATACTTGACGTATGAATATGTAAAATTATATATTATAATACTATTTTGTAGCTGTCAAAAAATTGGGGTATACTCGCCCTTTACTTTTAACGTAACATGATGAGTTATAGTATGGTGTAGCTTATAAGATACGGCCATAAGGTAATCGTTCACATTAAGTCTGCTATCTTTCAGAGTGAATTAAATGTACATTAATCCAATAGAAAAAATACAACCAGACAAATAATTATGATCAAAATATACCTGCACTCATGCTAAACTATGCTACCTTTGTGTAAATTCCCCTCCGATTGATAATGTCAGTCATGTGTCCTATTTACCGCCTTCCAATATTTGTCCCTGCTCTGGAATCACGTAGTCTACAATCATATTAATGTATGAAGAACAATTTTTGACAATTACAAAACTTCCTAAACAATGTTCATATATTCATTCGCTATGTGATGTGATCTGGAGTAGACCCATTTATTAAATATTAACAATACTAATTAAATATTACTCAAGTAAAATATTATCAATGCTGACAGCAATTTTTTTTCATATTTTAAAATAATTTATTACTACCAGAATCCTACTATAATCAATCTTTTAATGTAGAAAATTAAACGGGTAGATTGTGTGTCATAATTAATGAGTTTAAATATGGGACGACATAAAAATCCTAGTTGGTATGCTAAAAAAATACCCTTAGAAGTAATAAAAGAAAAGAAAAAAATCAGGTAAGAAAATTAAGGTGGAACTGTGTTAGGTAGAGAATAAAGTTACGAATGAACAATGGTGTTGGGCGTGGAATGATTAGCGAGGAAATCCCAAAACCCTCTTACATTTGGTTAATTTTGTCTCTGTCATATTCCCTCAACGCTGGAGGGCCCCTCTCTCTTCCAAAGACAAAATGCTATCAAGTTTAAAGACGGGAGTGCGCATATGGTTGGATGACTCACAATATCCTAAGCGTATTGGAATATGTCATATCACTTCTACAGGTTGATGAACTCACCCAAGGTGACATATCATGTGTATCGGCGTTTCGGTGGTGGTAGTTAAGGATGAGAATGGTAGAGACGACGGACGAAGCCACCATGAACATGATGCAGTTAAAGTAGGTTCCTGTAACATGAAACAAGGATATAGGTTCTGTCGAGCTAATCGTAACAGCAGGCATATCGTAGAGAAAGATAGAAAGAGTACATATATATATATATATATAGATTGAGAGATAGATAAAGATGGAGAGAGAGATAGACATGCCTACTCACATTGGCAGCCCGTGCAAGTTATAAAATAGTGTGTATATTCGTGTTTCACCATAGATCACAATTAGCTCATGCAAAATAACATTTTATCTACTAGTTTCTTTAAAATGTTAAGATAAGTATTATGCTACACTTTCTATTTAGTTCAAAATAATTTCATATTTTTAACATATTAGATTTAGTAGGAACAGAAACCTTTTGAAAATACCAACATCATTCGTACGCGAAAAAAAAAATTGGCAAAAAACGCTTTTAAAATTTAAAAAATATTATAGTCAAATATTTCGGATTGTTAAAGGGTTTTGTTCCTTAAGATATACAAATTTAACACATAAAACCAAGAGAGTTTTCAGTTTGCACTGTGTAACCCATTTTAATCTACAACCGAGAGTTTTAAAGTGTAAAGGAAAACTCTCATGGTTGTGGATAGTGAGTGATAGGATGTAGCATCGAAGTAAAGCTTTGTTTACAACATCCATGTTATCTACGAGTGGTTTACTGGCCATCTACTAAGTTTAGTTTTAATCTTGATTTACCTGTACACAGCCGTAGCTCGGCGAGGACAGGTTGCACTTAATGTTCTAGTTTAAATAAGTTTAGAGCTTCCGATTGTTACTTGGAGGCAGAGGGGGACGCCACAACACGGGGGTGAAATTCATTTCATGCGTGTTTTTAATTATATAATTTCGTTATTTGTAGGTGATTTAGTTTAGTATTTCAAGGTATGGGTAGATTTATCAGGATAAAGGATTATTTTGGGATATTCAGGGATACAACTTTGTAGAACATATTCAGCTGAAACCAAAATAGCGCCACCTTGGAGATCTGTAAAACAATTTGTCAGTTAATTATCGTATGGTTATTATTTTGGTGAGAAGAAAGGGTTTTAATCAGTGTGCTTTTAATAGGGGTTTCCAGGCGTAGTCACCAGGTTTTAGGGGGCGAGGCGCCCAACGAGGTTATTGCTTTAATGAATAATTTTTTGGTTAGACAACAACATTCAGTTTTAAGTGATTAGGCACATTCTACATTGGGTTAGCTAAAACCATGCAAACAGAGATACCATCCAGCATATCAGGGAATCATGGTTCACAAGAGACATTGTGGGATTTTTTTTCAATTAGGGGCATTAAGAGATCATGTACACGAACTGTTAGCACCCCTGCAGATATTTTTTCAAGCAACGTGTCATATGTCGGCTCATGCCGAAATCACGTTGGCCATGCCATACTCAGACACAAAACCACAATGCCACCTGATTTCCATGCTGCAACAGACTGAATCAAAGCAGAAAAGAGGGACAACAAGAACTGAAACACAATAGGAAGAATAGAACACAAAAACCAAGAGGGCAATCATTTTGATTGTTTCATTCCAAGAGCAGAGGGGGCTGACCTAGTAAGGGAATAGCTTCTGAAGTCTGCGGTAAAGCGTCAGCAATCATGAGAGAAAAGACAGACAGAGATAGGAGAATTGTGACCCCTGGAACGAAAAAATGCCATTCAAATCTTCCTGATTTTCTAGTTTTTAATTTTTCTTTGCAAAACACTTGGTACATTCCCCACCTAGCTCTGATATTAGTTCCACACTTCATCATCTTCGCATGATATGTTTTGTTGTTGGTGTTTGTGTTTTTGGCGAGACAGCAAAGGTGGGCCAAAGAACATAGTGAAATAATAGACAACACAATAGCTCGTCAGAATAAACAAACACTAGGTTCGAGCTGACCCTCACTGCCTTGTCTCCAACACTGTTGAGTGTTTGTCACAGTGCTGCCAACAACAACGAAATCGACAAATTTGACCATCTATTTACCAGTATGTCACATACTATTTTGTAAAATCATAGGAAGATAAACAGGATGTAATATTCTTGGTAATCTAACTCTGTGAACAACTCTAGATCTAAGAAGCTACAAAGTTGAAATCAAGAATTTTCAAACAGACTATTGATTGATTCTCTGCAAAAAGAACTAAAATCCGTCGATATTGACAACACTGGAGTGAAAGTCAGCTCGCAAAATAATACAGTGGCAGTGCAACAAGAGGGAGGCCCGGAAGTCCAGTACCTAAGACTGGCATGGCATCGGACACTTGCGGCAAGGTCTCGGCTACCAAGTTATGGAACACCGTAAGGGAAAGGAGGATAGTTACTCCTGGAACAGACAAAACACGGATTAGATGGAGCCCGAGCACATCACATCACACACACACACACACTCTCTCTCACACACACTCTCTCCACATACTCACTTGTGCACCAACCACCAAACACGACGACACAGTGTGGTGACAATCAACTACTAAAAACTCAAACAGGTAAAAGCGAAAAACGAAAACTAAAAAGACTGGTGCTGCACTCTAATGAGGGTCAAGCACAATCATGCTACATCAAGGGGTACGCGTCGCCCCCTTCACCCCGCCTCGCTTTGCCTGGAGTGGCTTTCCCCACCATTGGAGGATCATCTAATAGGGATAACAGCTTAGACCTCAACCCTGATTTTTGGCTAGATAAGAGCAATGTTAATAAATACTCCCCCTTTTTTAATTGGGACCTGGGTAAGGGATATACAGACGAGCCACCTTCCCCGAAATATAATAATTGAAATTATTTTCACCATCCTCCCTTCAAAATTACATCTTTTGAGATGGATATGCTTAGGTTATTTCTTTCCATACGAATGTTTTGGCTAATACGAGTACTGTACTTGTCTGAGAATAATTTTAACACTAAGGCTTTCTATATAAATAAATAAATAAAGTATTTTCCCAATTTCTTTAGTTTTGATTTTATTTTAACATCATAGTATTTTGGCAAATATAAGGAATATGTTTTATTAGCTGGTCTAGTCCTTGGCCTCATTTATTGAATCTTAAATTAAAATATATTGCCATATAGAGTCTATTTGCTCAAATTTGCTTCATTTCTGATATTTAAAAAATTGGATACGTTAAAAAACGGGTATTTCTTGAATCTGAATAGTAATTATGTTAAGTTCAACCATATATTATACAAATTTAGAAAACTTTAATATTTAAGGTCATCGGTCTAAAAGTATGATTATAAATATATAATTATTAGATTATTACTTTTTGATTTAAATTTGTGGTATGGATAACTTTCGAGCATTCGAGTAGGGATATTTTGTATAGGCCTACTCTAATAATAATAGTAGTTCATACTTGATAAGTAAAATTGTCTTAAACTGTTAAACAACTAGATTAAATCACCCTAGGATAATTATATGAGATTAAAGTATAGCTTATTATTAATAAATCAATCTGATTTTTATAAAATTCTCTTCAATCTTAAATAACATTATACAATCCGTTTGACATTGATTATTTATTTTAAACAGTCAATTCTACATCTTAACTTTCAATGGAGTACATAAACTTGTTTATGTAGTCGAAGTAAATTTTAATCTAATTTTAGAGCTAATTTTATTGAAGTTACATCTTGGTTTCTATTTAACCGGCTTTTAAATACATTCGGGGGAAGGGAGGGAATAAAATATATACCATGAAAAACAACTCAAGCCAGGGGAAAAATACCAACACAATGTATTAAACATTAATGAACGCATATTTAAAATAGTTAGCTCAAACATATATATATATATATAAACTGTAATTGTATATCCTGTATTTAGTTGCACGGTATGTTTAACAAATATGATAAAAAATGAATCGACTCTTTATAGCGTTGTGACCTATTGAATTATTGTAAACAGGTTATGGTGACGGGAAGGTTAGAGATAAAATCCCTTTATTTCATTTTTTGTTTCCTACTCCCCTTCCACAAATGTTCTACCATCCTCATTTATAAAACATTTTTGTAGTTAAATGTAGATAGCATGGACTGGTAGTAAGACGAAATGAAAAAAAAGTGTTACTATATAAATTGATACAGATGATGATAAAGCATTGAATGCCCCAGAAAAATAAATACCTTTGAAAAATGTAAAGCTTTGAATGAAAACTAATTAAAAACTAGTTAATATAATCCAATTTAAATATTCACAGAAAACATTCTAAAAGTTAAAATTTTACAGGAAAGTTGTGGATTTGATATTGTTCTTATTAAAAACACATCAAAGGGTTCAAATATGTTATAAATTTACTAAATGTAGGACATAAAATTCATAATTTTGTGGGGAAATATTAATGTATATCTAGCTAAGAACTATTTTCACGCGTGGTACAAGTGTTTCGTATTCACTATATTCAGAAGGTCCGAATTAAAAGCTCAGACGTGCTAAATTCCCTAAGAAAAGATAAGCAAAATAACAACGAAAATACGAGTATAACGAAGTTGATAAAATCACGCTTGAAGTTTGGTCACATTTTAAATAAATACTGGCTAAATCATTCAAACATTTATTAGTCTGTCTAGCCAAATATCTATTAAGTTAAAACACAAAAAGCAAGCAATTATATTAAGATTTTATTATATACATTTTTTCCCCATAAATATCTGATTAAAAGGCAACTAGTGCTTTAGGATTTGTGCTTTTCTTCAAAGGACTCAGGGATGTACATGCCGTTTTTCCTGACAGGCCTTACCTTAATGGACGACACTATAGCCTTATATTATAAGCCACATCATAGTGGAACAAAGCAATGTAAACTTGCTAGCGCTCAGGGTAAGCCAAGGGCACACCTTATGAAAGGATTTACCTTGCAATTTAGAACTATTAGTTTGATTTTTTGCTAGAAAGCTACTGTATTTTAAAATACCTAAAAAAACTAATCTATTTTAGTGGGATGATTTACAGTATTTTAATTGACATAGCAATTTTAATAATATGGATATTGTATTGAAAGTGTTAAGATTTGAATATTTAAACTATAATAAGCAATAATATTGCTAATACCAATATGAAAAAATGTGTAGTATATCTGTAATAATGTTTATTTTATAACTATTAACTATTTTCCCAACAACAAACTAATATATTATGTTAACTTCATTTTATTATTATTATTTAGCACCGCGTCTTACTACCCGTTCGGGTTATACGCTTTAAGTACTAATTACACTAATGAATTAGGAATTGGGGAGGTTGAATTAGAGGAAGTGAACCCGCATTTGCGTGGAGGGAGAGTGAAAAACCATTTAATAAAAACCACCCTCAGTCCACCCGACTGAGATTCGAACCTCGATCTCCCCATCCTCAGCATTTGAGCTCAACACTACTAGCGCGTTAGCCAACTACGCCACCGAGGCGGGTTTCACTTCATCTTAACATTTGCATTGAAGTTTAGATATGTATACGCAAATTTAACAAGTGTTTTTTTAAGTGGCTTGATCTATGTGAGTAGACATGAGAAGGGTGACAGTGTTTGATCACACACTATCAAAATGGCGGTGAAAAGTGAGCGTTGCTAGCGAGTACTCTCCAAGGATCATACCATTCTCATTACATGGCCACATCATCTCAGCCTTACTACTTCTGCTATCTTTAACTCCCCATACTCCCACTCTTTCCCGGATAACTTCATTCCTAATCCTGTTTCTCCTCATGACAGCTAACATGCTCCATTCACACTTAATTTTCATGGCCTCCAATATCCTTGTTTCTCTTATATTAACTGTACAAACTTTTGTTATGAAATTAGTAAAGCAAGCGAAATTAACTAATTTGGTGTATACGATTTTAGTTCACTATTTCAAACCAGACTGGGTCGGAATTGAAAAGAATGCAACTAACAGAGGCAAGTATGACTTGCTCTCGACCCAACGAGCGAGTTATTATTATCAACTGGACTGTTCCGATCCGACTCTCGTCAGTTGGCATGTGGACTGAGGTGTCAGTCATAAACACCAGATTTCGCCATTGCGGATGTTAAACATTTCAAACGGAAGAAATAATACGAGTGATTATGACCTGCCTCGGTGGCGTAGTTAGCTAACGCGCTGGTTTCATGTTTGCCAAATTGCCGAGGACGGGAAGATAGAGGTTCAAATTTCGTTCGGGTGAATTGGGATTGTTTCCTAAATGTGTTTACACTCTCCCTCAACGCAAGTGTGGGTACTTTTCCTTCATATTCAACCTTCCCAATTCCTAACCCATCAGCATAAACAATACTTAATCGTATAACTCGAACGGGTAGCAAGACGCGGTGCTAAACAAACATTTAAACACATGGTACTATTATAAATCATGTAATAATTGTGATTTAAGGGTTGATAAAGATTGTATAGTATAAAGTTATTTGGAACCTAGCCGATCGGAGATACCGTAGATAAATTGAGTACTGGTAGAGTATTAAATTTTGAAGATCTTGATTCAATTCCGATGATTGATTTAAAAACTGTATTTTTGTGTTTTTGTGTAAACGTTACCAAATATTGATATTCTGTGAGTCAAGGTTTTTAAGAGGTATTATCTTTGTTGTCCTAAGCTAAGTTAAATGTTATTTTGTGAATTGGTATAGTTCTATGATAGTAAAATGCATCTTAATTTGACTATGAAAACAACTGTTATTTATTAACGGCCTCACAAAACACATCTCAATAAGTATAGTGATTCACTCAATACTAGCTCTCATTTACTTGCGTGAATGCAAAGTGTGAAACCGTTCAGGAAAAAGAAACTTTAGTACGCTTGGTGGCGATTTGTTTCTTTCTGAGCTTATAGCATTGATAGTAAACCATTTGGTATTATTATTATAACATATTCTTGATGAGACTTATTTGTTGTACAATCAGGACCGGCACTTATATATTTACATAAGTTACTCCTCAACCCTTTATTCTCTCAATTACACTTCAAGTAGATCGTTTGACCGGAAAAAGAAACTCTTTTGACACACTTTTCATTTATATTAAGTTTTGTCGACCATGATATACATACAATGTACTAAACGCTATCTGACATTTAGGGCCAGTTTCACAGTCAGACTTAGTACGCCTCAAGTGCGGCGCTACACTAAATTCAAGACGACACCTACCTAAATTCAAATGGAATGGGCCAATTTCATATGCGAAACTGGCCCATTTCATTTTGCACTAGGTAGGTGTCGTCCTGAATTTAGTGTAGCGCCGCACTTGAGCCGTACTAAGTCTGACTGTGAAACTGGCCCTTGACCTCAGTTCATAAGTTTAGTTTGGAAAGGGAACGAAGAAAGAAAAAGTTTCTTACACTCGTTTGAATAAAACTTATTTTGGAAGATGTTTAATTAATTTTTGCGAGGAGAAGCATATTTAAGACTTCAGAATAATGTGGTGAGAACCAATAAAATTTTCATTGACATTTTATATTTGATTACTAAAGAATTAAAAACAACATATTTTACATTCAAGGACAATAAAAAGTTGATTTTACATTTTTCTTCTCAATTATTTGGCAATTACTCTAAGAACATTCTTGTATTTTGTTCATCCTAAATTTTTGGTAAGAAAAATTAAGGGTTTAAAAAAATACACAACATAAGTAGTTTTCATTCAAATTATCTAAAAAGCTAAACATATTTCATTTCTCGTCAACTAATCCGCAAATAGATAATCTAAATTCACGTATAAAGTAAGTGCGATCTTTGCCATTACATTTAGTCAGCCAATTCCTTATAGCTGATATTATTCCTGCTCATAAATAATAATTAATTGGACATTGGTATGCCTACTGGGTATAAAGAGACAGGTAGGCCACGCACCCTCCCGACTAATGTTGCTTTAATTTTTTTAAATTAATTTTGGGGATTGTGGTAAGAAACAGCTTAGATCTAGTAACAGTGTTAAATAAAGTTAAAGTATAAAGTGTTATAACTTACTTTTCTTTGTTTTTATTTGATCGAAACCTAGCGAAATATGAAACCATTAGATTTTAACAGGTGTTATCTGTGCACTGAAGAGTTATTTTCCACTGAAGCAAATACATATTTGTACTTTTTAAATAAGAGTCAAAAAGTCAATTGTGTCCACCCCAATAATGGCCTTCAAAAAATATCAGTAGAAACTTTTGAAACCCTTCAGAAACTTATGCCTACTGCTGCACTAGCAATTTTCAGTACTGCAATAGTAATTGATAAGTTAAGAAAAGGCTGTCAATCTATGGTGTTAGTTTGTTTTGATGGTATATCAGTATTGAACAAATTAAAGTAGTACTTTACGAGCTAGGTGTAAATATTTAAGTAAACAGTGGTTGTATGTATGGTCTTTGCTTTGCTCATTTCTTAGATTTTGTTTTTGTTGTCTTTTGAAAATCCCGAGTTGATTTTGAACTTATTTTACAGTTTCATATAAGGCAACCCAGCTCAAAACGCTATTTTTGAAACAATCATGAAAAGCGATAAAGATTATATATATATATATATATATATATATATATAAAATGTTGGAGAAGGTAATAAAACCAGAAGACTAGTCCCGTACCTGCTATCAGCATTGATTCTAAAACATCTGGAGCGAGCTGCGTTCTAATTATAAGGTTTTCGATTAGACGTAAAGAAACGCGTTCAATACCTTTTATATGAAGAAAATGAAATATTCATTTAAGCAGTTAAATAAAGCATCTGGAAAACTGAACAACTTTAAAAAACAAAGTAATTTGAAATTCGTATGCATGTGTGTGCTCTATGCTACTATTAGCTCAAGCTCAGGTTATTGAGCAACGTTTTAATAAAGAAACATCAATTGCTACAGTATGAATTAAGATGTTTAAACTTGACATTGAAAAATCTGATATTTCAATACCTTCGTGCTTTTATGTGCTTTATTCTAAAAAAACAACACAATTTTATAATAAGACTTTTAAAAGTATGTGGCAAAGATACATTTGCTAATAAAGAGTTACTGAACTGGTTTTGAACCAATGGTGTATAATAGCTATTTAAGAAATTTAGGAAAGCTGCTAAAGAAAGTCCTTTTATCTTTATCACCTATGCCTCTTGCGAATAAACTCTTTCTAAACTTACGTCAAGAGTAAGCCCATGTCTATCGATGGTTTTATGCGTTCATACTCTGAACTAGAACTAACACTTGCAACAAATGTGGACGTTGATCTAGCTACTTCTTATCATTTGAACTTCATTTGTTTCTGGTAACCAGACTAGTGTTTAGAAGTTTGTTTTAATTTTAATTTGTTTTTAATGTGCAGTCTTATTCTAAATTTTTAATTAATCATATTTACACTATCTAACTTATTAGTGATTTTAAAATAAAACATTTATATCACCAATACGTTTATTGTTAACATTGGTATTTAATTAAGATTTAAGGTTTGGTGTAAAACTCGAACGATAATAGACATTTAAGCCTGCTGGTTTAAAGTGAGAGAAGGGAAAGGAGTTTGGTAAAATTTAATTGGCTCAGCCTATCGAAAATTTCTAAGCATGGCAGTGAAGGGTTAAAAGTCAGTAATGGAAGATCTGTATTCTGATTTTATCATGTCCATGGTTGAAAACAATGCAAGGCGATGGTAGACAGCCTTAAAATCCAATCACTTGAAGTACCCTGACGAGCACGTGAATGAAGTGATGAACCGGTTGAATTGTCACACAACTGGATAGGCGAAATACATTCCGCTGGCATACACCGTATTGAATACTAACTACTTTATAGTTTCGTCCTGTTCATAATTATTTTAAATAATTGAACTAAATAACTAATACTATTATTTTGTTTTCAGTCAAGAACAGAGCGGATAAACATTTGGTGCCATGTTTCTGTCACCTAAATAATAGTTGAATATATGATTGCGTATAATCGTATCTTTTTTTTTATAATAGAAAAAGTATCACACCTAACAGCAAAGTCATTAAAGAGGTCGTTTACAGGAGCTATAAAACGTCCAGAAATCCTGCGTTATTTAAAAAGATGTTTGTTATTTACAAAAATGGCTCACGCCAAAGTGGAGGTGAAAGGTGGTAGGGATTATAAACCTTACATTTAAAACAAATAATCTTGGAAAGGTTATTTAACGTAAATGATTGTAGTTCTAATACTAATAAAAATAAATGTTATAATAGGATCCCAAGAGAACATTTAAAAATAATTGATGACTGTTTTGGTGGTTTTTTGAATCTCATAACCGCCTGTCCGACAAGAAATAACACAGCATGAGAATTTTTTCTTTAGGCAATTGTCGAAATTTCTTTTACTATCGTTAAGCTTTTATTAATTCTGTTAGTTTCTGCAACAGTATGAATCTAATTTTAGCCAAGATTTAGTAAACGATAATTTCCTATTTTGACCTAGATTTCTGATTGATTATTCATCCAAACAAATACATTGTTGTTTAGATTTAATACAAAAAGTGCGATTTTTCTTAGATTATATGTTTATATTCTCACCCCCCGCCCCCAAGTTTAATTTTATTAAGTTAATTCAAATTTAATTTAGCTGAATAATCAACACTTATGCAACTCGAATCTTAGCGTTGGCAAAGCAACATATTTATTGTTGAGAACTATGTCAAGATTAAACATGAACATTTCAGTTAAATGAAAATTATTGGGTGCAGCCTCTTAAGAATGTACTTTATAAATTAGAGTTTTGATTTTTTTTAGCTAGCAATTATTTTAAATAAGAACATTAAATCTATTATTATATATTATATCATTTTAATTTTATAATCTCGCATAACTTATTATTTTACATTCTAGCCAAACTCACCCCACATGTACAGTTAAATACCTATAAAACCATACTTTATACATATATATTTATATATATTAAATTAATATTTTAAAATGAACGTGACCAAACATTTGCGGGCTATTTTTAATTTTGTTGTAATATTTAATCAATATGATTGATTTATGTTTTATCTCTGATAAATTAGAGGGATATGTTTTCAATATTTATTAAAAAAATATAAATGTTTAAATATTTATCTAATGTTTTGTCCCGGTTATAGTCTTAATTTAAGAGTTCCTTGATTTTGGAATATATTTTTCTTTGAATGAGACAATTACTTTATCTTCATCAGATTGTGGGATTTAAATTTAACTTTTAATGTAGTCTAATAATAGTTTAACGTTAATGTTATCTAAGATATTAATGTTAAGTAGTCAAATAATATATTAAATTATGAATTTATGACAAGAATAAAAATTGAACTAAATATAGCGATGATATTTCAGATTTAATCAAGATTTTTAGCAAGTTGTTGATATGGTTATTATAGCCCAAATATAACTTATTTACCAATGAAATAAGTGTATAACGTGTTATTTTAAAGTAGTGCATGGCATTAATCAATCGTTCTAAATAATCAAAGATCAAATGTTATTTTTATGTGAAGTAAAACATATTGTGTATAGCCCCAAAAATAGTAATTTTAAATATCAAGGTTTTAAAAGTCACAAGATTAAATACCTCAAATATCCACTTTTTAATATCGCAAACGTTTTATAAATAAATATAATATTTTTATTAAAAAATAAGAAAAATTATCCTCAAATACTTGCCAATAAATCTAAAGAATTATGAGACGCAAAAGGTTCTGATCACACAAATGGATTTATTTTCTTTAACGACAAAGAGTATACTATCTTACAATGACTATATATTGGGACACAAATAATGATTTCATTTACCTTTCAATGAAATACATTTTGCATCCTTTTAAAATTGTTTCTCGCAAAGAAAGAAACCAAAACGCAGGCAATATTTTAAATTTATTTTAATTATTACTTATAAATAATTTCACTTAATAAATAAACACATAATATGTACTGTTTTAAACTATTTTTTTTAAATTGTCCTTAGGTTATTTGGCAAAAAAAAGGCCGAAAAACTATTTATAAACTATTGTTAAGGAATTAATATTTATAAAAAATAATATTATTAAACACAATTGGAAGAGAGGCCAATTTCATTCTGATGAATATTACTTTTTTTAAATTACTTTTCAAATTGTTGGATTAGTTTGTTTAGTTTCGTCCCGTAGTATGTGACAAGTGATTATTTATTATCTAGATGACTTTAAATGCCACTAATTGATAGTAATGAATATTTCAATTATGTTAAAATGGAGTGAAGGGGCTCGCGTTAAACTTAAAGAAACACATGCTATCACTTTCAACACGCGTGTAGATCAGCTGGAACTCCAATTGCTATCCAATCGCTTCTGTCCTGAAACATTAAATAACACACGGTTAGTTTGGCATTTTACTAACGCGATTTTAGGATTCACTAGTGATTGGTGCAAGATTATGTTCGTTAACTTGTGATTTAGTAGATAGTGCATGTTTAAAATAAATACATTGAATTTGGTTAATTCGAGGATAGAATATTGGAACTTTATATAATGGTTCTACCTTGATTGCGAAAATATTATTCTACGATATTAACAGTTTATTAATTATCTATTTTGGAACTAGTAAGAATGGGCTTTTACTTGTTGAAATTTACTTTACAAAATTGTATATTCATAAGGTATCATTGGGACGCTTGGTAAAATTCATGCATGCAAACTCCAGTAATATTTTTAAAGACAAACAAGACTTAATGAAGTGGGTCACTACTACGTCTGTTTTACAGAAAAAGTTCTTTCATATTTATTATGAAGAACACGTTATTAATGATATTTTGCCAGTGGTGCATTTAACGGTAATAAGGGTTGCACATGATTTAATATAAGGAACAAAATAATGGATGCTTATTAGAGGAAATAAGAATGGAGAGGTGATGGGAAAATCACATTTGAAAAATTACACCTTAATATACATGGCCGGAATTGAGATACGTACCTTTTCATCAAGGGGGGAGGGGGGGGGTCGAGTGCAATTCGAGTCTAACATCTTATACCGCTTGGTAAGGGGTGTGAATTTCGCCTCGTACTAAGAAACATATTATCATTATAAAATAATAGCCACATCTGCTTGTTAACATTACTTTGTAAACAGTAGAATATCAAAGAGAGCACACCGATAATAGGGTTCGTCACACAGATCGAAGAAAATACGTGACACGTTTTGGTTGAACCATCTGTATAAAGTCCCTGCTGTGATTGTCTACTTGTGCATGTGGAAGTGGGTAAGAAATAAGCAACTCATCATATTTTCTATTTGATTCAGTTCCTGGAAGATGGGCCTATCTTGGTGCTTATTTTTTCTCGGTGATGTGGAGAAATAGGGATTTGTGCAACTCATCATTTCATAAGCTTGTTCTTTTTATGTGTTGTTTTGGTAAAATTTTGTATATATTTAAAAAAATTGATGGGTTGTTAAAATTGGGGGGCCAGCTGGGCTGTTTATTTCTTTCCACTTAATTCGTTTTAAGTTGTCTTTACCAAACGCAAAGTTTTTAATTTTAATAACTTCATTTTATAAACGTCAGTGGTATTTCTGTGGCAAATTAAAATTAATACGGCCTGAAAAAAAAACACCCATGTCTTGTATAAAATGTAAGTGTGGATAGTGTTCTATGTGGCGAACTGTTGAAAAAACACTAAAAAATAACATCGAAACACTAGAATTCTACTCTAAGCAACACATAAACATTGAAAGTTCGGTATCGAAAATAGAAATAGGAACCAGGGCTACGGATTTGTTTGGTGGGAACCTCTTTGGGGGGACGGATGGAGGGTAAAAGTTGGTCACTTAACCCTCTGCAGTCCAAGTAGCAAGGCTGCACTCACATGAAGACTGCTTTAAAAAATATATTTACGTTCCATTTATTTTTACCTATGAGGGGTCTTTCTGATGTCGGAGGCATAGTTTCCGCGACCATGTTTAGGAAAAACGTGAGGGATAGAAGAACGGTCACATCTGTGGGGGAAAACAAAACATTTCGCAAGTTATCACAGCACAGCATGGCATGAACAATATTTTGACCAAAAATAAAGAAAAAACACCAAACAACCATTGCTTGCCTGCCCCCCTTTTACCCCCTAAAGTTCATCTTTATTTTATAACAATAAGAAGCAAACATTTTCTATAACGAGGGGGAAAATTAATCAAAACCGTTGTAGCCACTGTGGAAAAGTGATACATTGCTTCAAAGAAAGGCTTGAATTTTCAAGTTCCAGTGAATTTGAGCATCCAATGTGACAACTTTTGTTGGGGTGGTTTTTGTTGAAGTGTTGTAATCTTGAAAATAAACGAGGGCCATACAGGACTAAAATATCTCCGAAAAGCTATTACTATGTCAATGAGATCAGTACAAAGTATCAGGAGTGAAGTTATTATAGAAATGACATTTATTGTGCTATGCAAAGGAAGGAAGGGCTAGGAAAATTTAACATGCATCAATAAAATGCCTACAAAGTAATGCAAATTAACAAATACATATTATTTGTTTGTTTTTCTAATATAATACATCGCAGTCAATAAGTACTGCATTTTCCATTTATTTTATGAAAAATCTAGAATAACCTTTTAGAAATAAAAATCTATAAACTAGACTTCAATTGATTCGCAGTTTTTAGTAATGTCAACTTATTAAACATAAATAATGTTTGCTATCAAGTGTTTTGTTTACTTTAGAATAAGCTACGATGAAAGAGTACTCGTATTCCATTGAACCATTTAATGAGAGAAGTTTAAAGATTAAATTGGTACAAACTTTGTCTATGAATTTCAAACTAATATTGTGGAGAGGTTTACAAAAGTATAACATTTTAAGGTTTGTTTTTAAATATATATATATAAATCAATCTTTTCGTATCCTAGATACTATGCAGATTGTAATTAAATATGTGCTTTGGTAAAATTTTGCTTCATTTCGAGGTTTGTTTGGTTTATCGTTGATGATAAAATTTGGAGATGAACTTTTAAATATCAAATGTTGCTTTTAAAATAATTCAGCGTTGATCTCATTTTCAATAGTTTATAGAGCATATCCTTAAATTTATATTTAATTTTTGTCTCGTTTTTAATGAAATGTTTTATAAAATAGTTTCTGATAAATGAAGAATGCATCAAAATGAATGACTTGAGTAGACTATACTAAAGTGATATAAATAAAATAACTACAAAACAATAAATTTACATTTCCTTTAAAGCTTCCTTTAACTCCAGTAGTTAATTTAATGCATATTATAGTTTAGTTTTCTAAGTTGATCGAAGTAGTTATCTGCTTTGTAGTATATTATATTATACAACAATATAATTTAAAATTAAACGTAATATATGTTAATGAATATAAACATACAGGCTCCGAATCACCGTAACTACGACATTGTCAGTATGAAGGGGATTCAATTAATTTAAATTAGTTAAAAATCACACTAGGACACGGAAATCAAATCCGGGACATTTGGCTTAGCGCCAATGCTCTACCACTGACCTATCATCGAACAAGAAACCTATTGTTTGGCTTGCCAGAACCCACCACTTAGCTATCCTGGATAGCTCAGTGGTAGAATATATTGAAACGCTAAGTCAAAAGCCCTGGTTTCGATCTCCGTGTCTAGGTGTCATTGTTAACTAATTTAAATTAATAAGTAATATATATATTGATCTACAAGTAAATTTATCTCAAAATTATTTTAAGAATTCAGATCGTTCTGCCTTTGAAGAAGCGTTAAACCTTGACAAATCGAAATTACAATTTATTACAATATTCTTCTAATAGCATCAATAAAACCGATCTATTCTGAATAAAATACCTACCTAGTTAAATAAAGGCACACTAACCTTTCGATAAATCCTGTAAGAACCACAAGCAAATATATCACCTAGAAACATTGCAAAAGCTGTTTAGTTCAAAATTTCCAAATTTTGACGGTAGGATAATATAAACTGTTTCTTGTATGCTAATTTACATCAAATAAATGATACTCAATAAGAATTTTTCAACCAAAGCAAGGGCTATATAATGTTTGGACTTTTTATAATATAATCTCATTTAACTTACTTTTCAAATTATGTATAATAGACTCTCATTTTTTTAATCGCTAAATTTAAAATATTATATATTTAGTAACTCAAATATTTAATTACCAGTGTGAAAAAAGTAATCTTTATCTATAAACGTGTACATTTTAATAACATATTTAACCTAATCTTCAAAGTAACACTAAATTTCTCACTGAATAAATTCGTCTTTAAAGAATATAATTTATATTGTATAACATTGTCGATTAATATAACAAGTTAAATTTATTAAACTCTCTTGATTTCAATTGTTCAAAAATATCAAAGATAATTTTTCTGTTTGTGTAAATTATTGTAAAACCATAAATCATTAGAGTTGATTTACATTTATTTGTATAAGTAAAAAAAACCTTGATTGTAACTATTCATTGTAAAACATGAAAGGAGCGTGTTCACAGCTTTGTTCTGCCTTTAGTTGAATTTACCATTGTTCCGTGTTATTGTTATATTTATGAAATTAACAGTAACTCCACCTTCGTGCGTAGAAAAAAAAGCACAGAAAATACAAAGAGCATAGTAAAACATTACTAACACATTGTAAATCTAAGATTTTAAACCATTCCTTGTATTTTAAATAACCTAAAATTATTCAATATTAAATTATTTTGACAGTTACTAAATAAAACATAGACATAATGAACGTATAACTTTCTTCACTTTCCTCATCTAGAGAATTCTACTGCTAGCCGTGCTGCCGAAATATTTAGAACTAAATACGAGGTTAATAACAACACATATTTAATGTTAGTGGTGAAAATCAAGAGTTTGGAAACATTCATCGCAGAGATCCCAAAAATATAATAACACTGAAAAAATCCTGTGAGGGTAAAACATGACAATCTATTATGTTAATAAAAACAATAATTTTAAAAAACACCAAAATTGGAGAACAAATGTGTCCAACAGCAAAGTTAACAAATACGTGAAACAAAGGTAAAATAATACACGTATTTCCAAACTTACTGAAGGAAGTTATTTTTTTTGTCACTTGATGTCATGTAGAACTGTACAGCAATAATAACAACAACAACAGTAACAAAAATGAGGTAAAACAATTGCAATAAAATAATAACAAATAAATTTTAATTCATAAGTTAATTAATGTGTTATAATAATGATATGTATTCAAAGTTTGATTTAAGAAAGATTTAGTGGTTTTTTTCATTTTGGATTCATATTATTGCTAAAACTGATAACCGATTCAATTTAAGTGTTTTTAGACGTCCTGAAAGAGTGAGAGTGCTAGTGATTAGGGATAGACACTGGAGAAATACAAATATAAAGAGAAAGCGACAGAAAATGATAGAAAGTTTCAAAAGAGATTATAAAAGATAGCTTGCGAGAAGTGTTGGTGGTGTGGCGAGTGGTGGTAAAAATAGGTCAGCGTTTAGGGGGGTGGCGGGTTGATAAAGGTAAGGGGTTTGGTGGTGTACCCGACACGCTAGATGGCGCCCCCTCTGTCTGCCAAGCCAGCAGTCGCGGGCTCTTCGCGAGCCACTAGTTTTACCTAATAAAGGAACAGCGTCGGAAGTAGCGGGCATCGTCTCCGCCACCATGTTTAGGAATACGGTGAGAGAGAGGAGGATAGTGACACCTGCAAGGAAACAGAACAACAGAGCGAATCGGACAGACGGATAGACAAAGATCGGGCGGTCCTCCATATTGGACCCACTCCCATTTCCCTTTCTTCCACTGGTTTAGAACGTCTTTCACTTGTCGTGTTAAACTTTTTTTTATGTCTTTCTAATTAGACTAGCTAGTTAAAATGTTAAAAACATTACTCTTACAAACTCGATGCAAATATTTCTTAAACACATTAAAATTGTTATTTGTCAAAATGTTTTATACCTAGTAATAATCAAATATATCTCATTTACTTCAAACGCTATAACATATTTTTCAATACATAAACATGATTTAGAGTTTTAAAATAAATATTACAATTTATTTTTAGATTTTAGTTTGGTTGAGAAAATGTGTTTTTGTATATTTTGTTACAATTTATATTATATACACATTTAGACTAAGTTGGTTTAGTTTTATTTATATTGATTTAATTTCTCAGCAGAAAAATAATTTTAAATATGGGCCAATACCCAACTAATAATTGTATTGATAATTAATGCATACCAGTTTATTAATAACTACTAAACAAGAACATCAAAGTTTTATTTAAAATACATTATTATTATTAAGTATTGTACATCCATAAGTGAAAGCCACTTAGATGTGTATCCCGATTCTCTTACGAATAGCTTTCTTAAATGTCTTTATTTCTACCAGAATCCTAATATATAGTAGAATTCCAGTAGGGGAAAAAACATTTCGGATAGCTACTCGTAATAAAATCTTGCAATATTTGTATTTTAGTTTGAATATTTATTTATAGGCTTACGATTGTAATTGTTTACTATTAACGTACATATAAATAAGAGGCAGCAATATATAAATAATTTGCATCGAGACTGGTGAGAAGTTTGATTTAACAGTCTATTCATTAAAATTTAAATTATTTTAGAGTCTTGCCAATCAAACTTGACCGAACTATTTCTTAACATATGTAAGTTTAAAATATGTTATTAGATGTATTTATTTTATCAATATAGTTTACAGACAAATTTGACCCTGCAGAAACTACTGATGAATTTAAATAATTACTATTTATTAAACAATTTAATATTTACCTGTAGTGTTTTCACCAAAAGAAATACACACTAATGTTATTAAAACAAAATTAATAATGTAATTGCATTTGTATTTCCAGGCATATTTTATTTTTATGTTTATGAAGAGTCAATTATCATTTGTATATAGCTTTATTTCGTACTCTTTATTAAGGAAGACTTACCAGTTTTTAGTTCCATTGCTTCGTGGTTTGTGGATGTTGATAAAAATATTTATATTTGGAGTGTTTCTTGACTTTCTTTAACCGGATACACTGATAATACGCATATTATAGAGTTAAAAAATATTATTTCAAATTTTGATATGGTTTTTAAGTATTGATGTGATTACGAATTACATTTTATAAATATAATTTTTCAATATTTTAAAAATATATCGATTTAATAAAATTATATTCAAATGACTGCAAATTTAATATTCAATTAATGAACACAATGTATTTATTAAAAACAAAATGTGAGCTCAAGAATCACTCTAAATTCGATGGGAAATTTAAAAAAACAACATAAAATGCTGGAGCTGCAATAGTAATGAAGAGTATAGTTAAAACATATTTGTAGATAAAAGGAAGAAGTAAAACGTTTTAAAACCATCTCATCTCATGAAGTATTGCCGATGTTGGGTGGAGTGATTATTTTTATTTAGTTTCAAATATATTAAGTTTGAAGTTTATCAATTTATTTACAGTGTATATGTCTTTATTTATTTGTATAAATTATTGATATTTCATGAGAAAGATTTACTATTAGAGACGTTCTTTTATTGTAACCAGTTCATTCCATTTTTTAAATATAAATATTAGTTAGGAATGGAAATGTAAAAAATAAAAAGCAAATAAAAACACATTACCTTGGAAAACTGTGGCTCCTAAAGAATAAAATATAATAAAAAAACACAAAAACACTTGGAAGGAAGTGGAATGCCAACGAACACTATGGTATGTTAGATATATATTTGATGTGCGCCCCGCTGCCAGTCGATCGCTGTAAGAGAAGTACAGTTATCCAAACAAACTAGCCATACCGGGACATGCAAAGCCGGGACAACAAAAATACAAACAAAATAATGTGGCATTTGAAAACCAAACAGAATCGCATCTACAAAAGGAACACACTGCATGGGGCTTCCAAGTGATCCCCGACAACACGAAGAGCTCCTTACTATATACAGTTTCAATTTGATCATTTTAAAATTAAATATTCGATATTATTATTTAATGTGAAGCAATGTGTCAAACCTCTTCCGTTACATTTATTACAAACCGATTTATGTATATTTGTTGGTTAGATTGATAACAATTCGTTGTGCGTAATATGTGTAGGGAATTCATATATGTATATATAAAAATGATTTTGAATTGTGTGTGTACGAATCCATCTGACAAACTTTGGTTTGATTACTATCAATTATAATCTTAGTTTACTATTTATAGCGTGATACGAATATAAATAGCCTAGTTAAGGTCTAAATAAAATACAAGTGCTTAGAATTTTACTAATTACCACTGTAGAGTTTACACTTCCAATGCACCTTTAATCATTTATTTCACACCGTCATACTTAGCATTACTCAAACAACAGTGTTTTGTTAAGTCCTGTTTTAAATTCAAGGTGGCTACCGACTACCTCCCTAATAGTCTTATCTATTCACCCCAAGCTGGCAGCACCGTGCACGTGCCTTGCGACGCTGGCTCAGTTGATCAAAGAGGAGCTCTCCTGTGTGTCCGTGCGATGACGCCTAAATCCCTCCCACCCCTTCTACCGCAGCACATGGAAGTCCCTGCCAAAACTTTACTGTACCTAATGTTAGTTTCTCTCCACACTCATGTGGCAGAGTGAACCCAAGGAGTGTCATGGATGAGATCATGACACAAGGAACGATCAAATTCACCGTGTAAAACAGGGTCCTTCGCCGGATATGAACGACGAAAGTTATGTCTACGTAGGGCTCTGGGCAGCAAGCATATGATTTAGTGTTCTTTTCCCCAGGCATGCCTGAAATATATCACAAAAAAAGGGGAAAAGGGGGGCATAGAATATAAAAAAAACTTAAACGAAAATAAAAAAAATAAAAAAAATAGAAGCCAATCTTTGAATCAAAAGAGTGGCTGAAGATAGGAATAGAAATGAGTGCGAGAGATATTACCTAAAGATAGTTTTTCGCCCGAGTCCGGTGGCAGAGTAAAGCCCAGAACAGCCATGGAGGCGATGAGAACGCATGGAACTATAAGGTTGAAAAAGTAGTAGAGAGTCCGGCGCCGTATGATAATGATAAAAGTTATGTCTATATAAGGTTCGGGGCAGCAATTGTAGTAAATTTCGTTCCTTTTCCCGGGAACACCTGGAATGAAGAAATAAAAGAAAGGACAGGAGCAAAGATGGAAAGCTCTCAAGGAAAGAAAAAAATAATAATATAATAAACAAAGAAATGATGCATTCAAAGAAAGTGAAAAACAAAATGCTTTTAATTTATAACTTCATATGTTAGCCATTCCAATTCCAATCAAATGATTTAATGTGTTCTAGTTTATTCAGATGTTTATTTATATCCGTTGTTTTAAATAATAAGTTGATAAGTTGATTCAGAGAATCTTAGAGGTTATGAGTTTCAATATTTTAGTTTGGTTTTTTTCCCCGTCAGATTTATTCTCATGTTTTCGGTTTTTATTTAGATTGTGGTTTTAGGAAAGCCATTCAGAGTTAAGATTCATTTGGTCATAGCCATTTTTTAAAACCAGAGAAAGAATAGAAAAGGGAATGGGACACATTCCAGGGTGATCCAAGCGGGAGGATTTCATTGTTCTTATATATTTAACAGATTGATTTAGATCTGCCTTCCACGGACTCTGTCGCTTCTACATCCCCCACCGGTACTGACGCCTATCGGGCTTTCCTCAAACCAACTAGCATGTCCGCGTTCTTACGCGTGCTCGCTGGCTCGCTCGATCGGTCGGCACTTTGATTCAGAATCAGATTGAGCAAGATATGTAGTCATAGATTAAATGACAAGTTGTTAAGAGACTCTCCTCGCAACATCATCCAAGTGCGTCCTGAGAAAAACAACCACGATGCCCCCCAATCTAAGCTATCTAGTTTATCATAAGTTTCTGGACATACCAATGATTCCTAAAACGTCAATTTTATTAGTTATTGTTTATTTATTTTTATTTGTAGCGAAAATATACATACATTTACTATACGAATTAATAATAATTAATTATTAATAATTCACAGCTATTTTCTGGCGTTTAAGAATGACAAGTATCTTCAGAAATTCATTACTTTTCGTCAGTTGGAAACTATTTTGAGGAATAAATCCATCCGATATTTATCTTGTTTCACAAATATGTAAAATCTGTATTCTCATTAACATAATTGGAAACTCATGTAAGAATAGAGACATGTAGAATATGGCAAAATTTATTTTGAATTTTATTAAACTAAATTTAATCAAACAAAATGCCAATGTATTTAAGAACACAAAGGGTGTAGATTGTTAACTAATGCTTTTCAGTGAAGAAAGTGAACAGAGCTTAAGATGGGGGGATCAGGATCACCCTCCCTGACATTAAAAGTAAATAGGTATTGCTATTGGTTAAATAAGGTATCTTAGGTTAAAATATTCCTTTGTTTAAAAAAAACCCCAAATAAATCTAATAATTCAGTTAGTACTTTTTTTTTACCAATAAACCCATCAATGACTTATTTAAAACCTCATTAAAATATTATTTTATTTAAATTACTTAAGGTTGGGTTTAAAGGGATGCAACAAAAAAGGCAAATCTTTTGCAGTTCTTACAGCAAAATTTTTTTGGCCAAAATAAAACAAATATTGCTCCAATAGTAACATAAAGCATTTTTTTTTCACGTGGTGATTTCAAAATCTATTATCTTTCAAGGGTATCCTATAATTTAATGACAACATTTTTTATTCATTTAAAATGTTTTTCGTCTAATGACGCTATGTTATGACATATATTCAACAACTGTTGATATCACCACGAGAAGAAAATTTAACTCTATGTATCTAATGGAATAATATTTGATTTATTTTGCTCAAAAAGATGTTTTGATATAGAAACTGTTAAAACACTGACCTTAACTTGCATCCCCTATACTATCACCCTAAGAGAAAAATATTACATCGTTAAGGTGATAAAATTATTAAATACATTTATCTTGATTTGTATTTTGATATTTGAAATCATTTTATAACTAATAAAAACACAAAATAACTCATTTAACTACATATATATTTACATTAATCTTAGTCCTGGTTTTACAGTGTGTATATATTGTACGCAATTCATGGAAAAGCTCAAAAGTTGTTCATTATTATCAATTACAATTCTCAAATGGTTGTTAATTCATTACGATCTGGTACAGGGCAAGTTCAATATTGCTCTACTGATAATAATAAAAGCTACATCTAGTTATTATATTATTGGAAGAGAGTTTAGCTATCCAAGTTTTATTAAAATTTAAATATTTCTATATTCATATATTTAGATACTTTAAACCTGTATTAAATAAAGAGTATGTTATCTAAGTGATTTAATTTCAACCTTAATCGTTTGAATTTTGAAGTGACGTATAATAAATAAAATCAATTTTAAAATATGTTTGGTGGAATTTTTGCTCATAATATTTATTTATATCAAATTATGTCATCATTACATTTAGAAGGTTAATGTCACAGGGATTTTAACTACACAAATTATTAATTGTTACAATTATTTTGTCAGTTTGGTCCAAAGAATGTTTACTAAGCCAGTTAATATCTTAAAATAATTTTATAAAATGGTTTATAACTTTAAATAGTTTATAATAATTTGACTCTAATATTATTTATTGTTCAATAATTATAATTAGAAAATATCAGTGTATATCGGTTATTCCTCGAATAAATTAAATCGATATTTCCACTGCTAGTTTTTAAGATATTTTTAACACAATATATTCAAAAACATACTAGCAATTAAATATCTAGTAAGTTTTTCTTATTATTTTGATAACGACATCATAATAGTGCCCAGCGTAATTAATCTAATAACAGTCCAACTATCTGAAAATTTGTATATCCTCACTTGCTCCGTGAGTTAGAACAACAGGCAGTTCTTTTAACAAAACTGTGGAGCGTGTCGCTTAAATTAATATTCTATGTAGGTCTAAATGTATCCTTAAATTATAACCTCTGGCAGTTTTTCATAGCAAAACTGTGAAGTGGATCACATGGTTAAACAATATGCAATGAAGAAGGTCTACAAGGCTTTTTAAATAGCACCGCGGGATAAAACATTTGGCAGTTATTTTAATAGACCTATGGAGCAGGCTTACTAAAACAATGTTGGAATAGCCTATATCTCTCCTCAAATTTCGTCTTGAGAGATACCATCTAGCAGTTATTTTAACAAAACTTGAAAGTAAGTTGCATAGTTAAAATAGTTTGCAATGTAGGATCTATATGTGTCCTCAAATTACGTCTTGAGATAGAACCATTTGCAGTTCTTTAACTGAACTGCAGCTCGCGCTGTAAGGTAGAAAAAGTAGCAGTCATTTTAATAGAAATGTAACGGGATACCTACGATAGTACTAGGAGGATAATAAAGTTACAGCACTGATGCTATTCCAAAAGTATAGGGTTTTTGTTGTTTCTATTAGTTCATGTTTAGCTCATCAAATTTTGTCAATGGGAAGAAAGTGGAAAACTTCGTTTATCTGTAACAGACTCATGCAGTAGTTGTGATTTTCCTTGTCGTCACGTTTCTTTAATTGAGGAGCGAGGCGACACCAAGAAATCAGATTCGGGGACTTAGAAAATGCTCACAGCTGTGTATAGAGATGATTCTCTATCTCGTTACCGTGCCTTCGAATGGTATTAAGGATACAGAGAGCGATGGAAGTATCTTGAATATGATTATAACAATTGGTGCTTTCAACTGTTTTAATACAAAAAAATCCCAAAATCTCGGGACATAGTAACCAGATACTTTTAAATGACTCATTTGAGGATGATTTATTGACCAATAACCGGGAGACGAGCAATTCGATTTTTCATGAAGATCTCAGGGATTTTTGTTCCTCATAGTCTCACAGATGAGAAAAGAGTGTCACGAGTTACGTTGACTTTAACTATACCGGTAACATTAATTGATAGTTTCCTGATTGCACCGTTATTGATAACGAATTGGTTGGGTTTCATTACAATCCTAAAACGTAATTACAAAGCAGCCAGGAACATTATTGATACCACAAAAGTTGTGTTTGTAAAAGTTAAGGACAAAATGATGCTAAAAACCAAATTACAAATGTAATGTAATTCTCAAAGAAATAAGAATTGGTTCGGTGCCCAGCGGGCACTACGTTAATGTGTTGGAAAGGTTATTGAAGCGTAGTTAAAGAGCGCGGCCAACATTTTTAGGAGGGAGTTGATTCCTTGGCACAGCTTTGCTCCAGTACATTATGCCCTGTTGGTGACGCGCTTTCTGGAGAATCACGTTGTGGGGTTGCTCTTCTGAAATTACACCCCCCAGATTCTATATTTTTCAAACAATGAAAACTGTCTTTAAAGGCAAAATATTTTTTAGGATGTTAAAGATATAATGAAAAACTTAATGCAGTTTCTTTGAATAATTACCCACACTGGTAGGAATGGAGACAAAGACACCATTCTATTTTTGGATTCCAAGTGATGGGTAGGTCACAATTTGAATATACACTGGGTGAAACTAGGGTGTAATTTAATTATTCCCCTCCCACCCTCTTCCTACGTAAATGTGGACACATTTAATATGGACTATATTTTTCTCGTCCCTGCCACATTTGTGCAGTCAATGTAGATTACTTTGAAGAAAACTAAAGTATTATTGTCTTATTTTTCCACTTCGGTGGGGTGATCCCTGACACTTTATTATCCCATCTCGTAAAGGATGTTACTGAAGGCGTGAAATAAAACTGGCCGCTAATTTAACATAACTATGAAGCGTGTTACCCAAGACAGCATGTAGTGAAGATCTAAAATTCTAAATACTTTCTCAACTGACGCGTTAAGATTGAACTCTGGGCCATTTTTAAATAGTTATTGTGATGCAGACTACCCAAAGCAGCGCTTCTCAATCTTATTTGGTCACGGAACACTTTTTATCTCAGTAGATATTTTAGTAACACTTTTTATCTTGGTAAATATTTGTAGAACACTTTTTACTATAGTAAATATTTACGGAATACTTTTTATATTAGTTAATATTTACGGAACACTTTTTATCTTCGTAAATATTTGCGGAACCTTTTTTTATCTTAGGTAACATATAAGGAACATTATAGTCTATGTCTTGTGGTAATTAAACTATCAAATAAAAAAGCTACACATTTTATTTTAACAAAAAATTATTCAATTTTGAACAATAAAAGATCTTAATAATTGTATTAGGATTAATGTTTATGACTATTTTAAACATATATTTGCTATGCATTAGATATAATGTTAGAAATCATGGCAGGTGCAGCATTAAATTTATTTCTATATTTGATCTTAGTTGCGGCATAATATAAAAGCCCAATTTTATATGCTATAAATGATTCATAACAAAATAAACACTTGAACAACACGCTTAGTTACATTCGGGTGCTCTTATGTTGGACTGCCTCAAAAAATATTATCTACCTGGAGCGTTTGCTGCGTGAATTAATTAGCTCAGTAGGGTCACTGCCGGTCCCAAGTCCGGATAAAAATATGATATATCTCAAATAATCAAGGACTTGCCTTGGAACTGGACATGATCAGTCTATACAGGATGCAAGAAAAGAGAATTGTCAAATTAACAAGAGACGAAATACCTCCAGGGAGAAAAAAAAACCCTGGAAGACCAGGGAGAAGATGGAACGACAGCCTTTAGAGAATTTCAATTTCCTTTTTTAGCGATAACATTTTAACACACAGAGTAAAATTTGTGACGTTATTTCTTTTCAGAGTCTGAGTTATTTTATTTAATTTAATTTTGCATACATATCTACAAAGTATGCAGTTCTCACTAGTCACGAGGAATTTTTCAAACAAACAGTACATTTTTGACTCGCATGCTCTTATTTGAAGAATACTAGCTAGCGGTACAATACGAAGCTAGAATAACCCACACCTTTTGTATAAAAGCGCCTTATGCTACCTATTCATTTTCTCGCACAAAATTTTAAATGGCCTGTGGCTGAAATTTGACAAAGTTATTAATTTATCCTGCATGATCAAGTAAATTTTTCAGACAAGCTGTTATTTATTTAGATGCAAGTGCTTGCCTTTGTATAATACAATTACATTTAGGGTTTGTGTTACAACTACCATTATCTTTGCAGCCATTACCCGTGAACCATGGTTTTATATATATAAATATTTTTTTTCTAAACTAATTCAATGCTTTATGATAAAAATATTGACGTGCTTAAATATTTCTTCTTGATTTGTTTTGCTATGCAAAGATTCACATCCTCTATATAATTATTAATCATAAAATTTATATCGGAAAATTACCAGTAACAGTTCTTGGAACGCCTTTGAACTCGTCTAGCTGCAACAAATATGACAATATTTCAATTAGCGAACTAGCTCCTTTTTCACTATGATCGCCATGATCATGAATGCAACGAAAAACAATATTATTTTATGAAGATACTGCATGAATTTTTTCTTATCAGACTTTTCATTCAGTGTGCATGTGACAATACCTTTCGCACAAGGTTAGATAAGCGTTTCTCCAGTAAGCGTTATACGAACTACCACGATAACATGCTTCTGTTGCATTTTAGTTTTCTTTGTTTGCCATTTTAATCACGTGAAATTTGACAATTTTCATGTGAATCGCGCTTTCATGTGTATATTTGTCCAGGTATTCCGAACGACTGGTTTACAAATGCTTACAAAGTATATTAGGGAACATAGAACCTTTGGGTGGTCTTTGCACTAGTCTCAGAGTTTATTTATTTCTAATATACATACAATTAAAAGACAAGAAATTTTCATCGTACCTTGTTCAGGTCTTTTTTCACCCTCTTGTTTTTTTTTGACGCGCTTCAAACTAACAATTTGAACTGCCAGAGTATTTTTTTTTCCATTTATTTTGGCCACGGGTGTAGTATTAGATGAACTTAAATTTAAAGTCCATTCCTTCTCCCATAGATCCATGTTAATTGAGAAATATAAAAAAAATCACACATTTATTATTTGTTTGAGCGAAGTTGTTTTCATCACATGAGCATTTTATGGCAAAATGGCGAGCGTTAAATCATTGGCCCCAGTCAGTGTCCAACTTTGGTTGTGAAGGAGGTAGAAGGTAGAGAAGGAGGCACGATACTTGATAAACCACGGCAGCATAGAGTGAGGGCAACAGTGACCATGATGGGGGAAAATGCACAAGATTGAGCATGTTGAGCTAAAATATCCCGCCAAAACAGAATACGGTATCCATAAATAAGCAGAATAAAGGTTCTTATAGAAATTATTACACTTAAAATACAGTTTAATGAAAGAAAAAAACTCTCGATTTTTTTCACGGAACACTAGTGTTTTGCGAAACATTGATCGGGAAACGCTGGCCTAAGGAACTGGTTTATTAGGCTCTCACAAATAATGCAGAAATATATAACAAATTAGAGATCTTTTAATATAACTATAATGCAGGTTGATGTAATAAAGTCACTGGATTAGTAAAATAACTATCTGTAATTTTAACTTACGTATCAAAACCATCTAGCAATAATTAGGTATATATATATAGGTATATATTATCCTAATTATTATATATATATTTTCCTAATTATTATATATATATATTCCTAATTATTGCTAGATGGTTTTGATACGTAAGTTAAAATTAGGAATATATATATATAATAATTAGGATAATATATACCTATATATATTCCTAATTATTGCTAGATGGTTTTGATACGTAAGTTAAAATTAGGAATATATATATATAATAATTAGGATAATATATACCTATATATATACCTAATTATTGCTAGATGGTTTTGATACGTAAGTTAAAATTACATATAGTTATTTTACTAATCCTGTGACTTTATTACATCAATCTGCATTATAGTTATTTTAAAAGATCTTTAATTTGTTATATATTTCTGCATTATTTGTGAGAGCCTAATAAACCAGTTCCTTAGGCCAGCGTTTCCCGAACAATGTTTCGCAAAACACTAGTGTTCCGTGAAAAAAATCGAGTTTTTTTCTTTCATTAAACTGTATTTTAAGTGTAATAATTTCTATAAGAACCTTTATTCTGGTTATTTATGAATCCCGTATTCTTAGGAATATATATTCCTAATTATTGCTATAACAACTAACATAATATATATATATAAACTCTATTTGACAACATTAATTTATGTATGTGTCAATTTGCAAGATAAAGAAAATACCCAAAATATATTCAATTAATAAAGATAACTATGTTAGTTGTTTATAAAGTACAAATTTTTCTTTTTATATCGTGAAATAATGATGTATGCTTTTATGGATGTACGAATATTAAAGTTTAATAATCTACCTTTATAAGTTAGGCTACATTTAAAGAAATACTATAAACGGTGAAGAGAGAAATTCCCGGAATAAGTGCAATGTGAGAGTAATAAAGCGTAACACAAACGGTGGAATGAATAAGAAGGAAGCAGAAAGTCGATACAAAAAGAGAAGTGTGATATTAGGGCGGTGCCCTAATCCACGTAACGCTGTGTTCTTATTTAGTGTTTGATTTTGAACTTACCATCCCCCAAATAACACCAAGTAGATATTTAGCCTGAACTATTGCCTCCTATGACCTAAGTTACTTTACTTTTCACATCAAGAATGAATGTAATTAATTCATAGGGAGGTTTTTAACACTAAAAGTAGGACTCATGTTTGACACTAATCAGAATAGGAAGTTATCTATAAGTATGTTTACTAAATGTGATAGATAACATGAACAATAATATTACTTTTTAAACATTAGAATATAAGTGTAAGATCTGTACTACGTAACATTGAGGTCCCCACCATCCCCGTGAAGATATTAGAGCTCCCCTCTTCTTCTCAACAGCGTTACGTGGTTTATAGACGACTCTTAAGAAATTCTAGATTAATATGAAATTATTTTCTAAAATCAAGTTTTCTTTGAACATATCACAACATTGTTATTTTCCTTTTACATACCTGAATTATATAAAAGGAAAATATAGTGTTTAAATTATTGAGTAATGTTCATTTTTGAATATATTAAAATTTTGCACTCAGTATTTTCTTTTCCAATTACATATTTTCAAACATTGCGCTGCTAATTATCTTAACATAATATTTAACGTTGTTTTAAATTTTAGAGTTATTTCTGATATATTTTTGAAGTTTACTTGAATACTTATTGATATACAATGTAATATTGTTTTTAATAGATCTAGCAATATTTTAATTAATGCTTGTTTATATATATTATTTTTCTAAAATGTTTGTAATTTGAAATATTTATTTTGGGAGTTTTTTGTTGTTGTTAAATTTTATTTATCATTTCCTAAATATGGTGTAGATAACATGAAGCAATTTTTTTGGATTATACTTTTACAAACAAAAATTTAAACAAAAGATTATAAAAATATTACTTACATTTCATATGACGAGATAGAGAAATGTTCCACTTTTATTGCAATATTATATGTTTTCTTCACTCGCATCGAGTAATGGTTGATTGCTGCAACTGTATTAGTTGTAGGGTAACTACAATATGTGAATAATAGATAATAGTGTTTGGTGAAAACAATCATTAATCTTATAAAAGAATGCTCATTTAATTTAATTAGTTAAAGAAATTCCCTGTAATTAGTTTAGTTGAATTAATATTGAAAAGTCATTCATATACTAAAAAATTAAATTATTTAATTATTTTTCACATTTATATTACTTTTAATCACGTTTTTAAAAATGTTTAATCACTAAATTGTATTTACGTATCCAACATTTTTATTTTTTAACGCGTATTTTTATAGATTTAGTGAAACATATTTGGTGATATAACTGTTCAATGAAATGTTTAAACATACCGCTAAATTAGAAACACTTATACAATCTAAATTTATGATTTGGCCTATAAGTATTTTATGCATACTTAAATATGCATCGTATATTTTACTCTTCATGTTCAATTTTAATGTATTCAAGTCTTATGCAATAACATAAAGTTATTTAGAAACAATTACATACCAAACAAAAATAATTTTACTAAATTGTTACTATGATAATATTTTGTAAATAAATAAAGTGACACTCAGATTGTGCCTCATTTATTTTTTAAATAAATTATCTATACATCAAATTTGAATTAAATACGAAGACTGAAAATTCTAATTTAAAAACTTATTTAAGTATTGAATTTAAATGATGCCTTTAAAAATTATATACAAGCCTAGTAAAAAGGTATTCTTAAAATGATATTTGTTACCAAACAATCTTTTAGTCTAGTTATATATTTCGAAGAAATACACTGGGAGCAGCTATGACCAACAGTTTAGTTTCTTCACACCAAACCACGTTTTCTTTTGTCTTTCTCAGGATGCAACTTGTCATAAAACATGGATTTACGCCCACTAAACAAATATATACTAATGCTAAGAATGGTAATAAGACAACAATAATAAAACACTATGGAAGAGG
>CABFOW010000034.1:426720-490517 GCA_902141385.1 Timema californicum | reverse complement strand
GGGGGGGGGGAGAACACACTAAAGGTGCACGGCACCTACCTAATAGATCCCATTCACCGTTCGTGATGAAACTGCTAATGTCGCCTCCCGTGTCATCTTGGAGCTGAAGGTCGAGCTGAAAGAAATAGCAAGCCAAAGTCAAAATTCTGGAATATGTCTGGTATTAATTACACTCACGTGGTTTCAAACATTACATGTATAGTCATATAAACATGTTTGTAAACCTGGAAATAAATGTAAATTATTCAAGATAGATATATACACTTCAAGACACAATACATTAGCAATATTCCGATTTCAGACTAGGCCTAATACTAATTCAATATTTAGCGTTTATCTTAAGTATATTAAATTGCAATGTAAAATTTTTCCACCCTCAAAGATTACCTTTACAGATTACATTACATCCCTATCTTATAAACTAAATCAAATTGGATAGGTTACATACACACGTTACACAGTCAATAAGATAATTGTTTGTAGTCAATATAAGGGAAAGTATGACCTAACATAACATATATTATGAAATATATAATATAATATTTGAAATCGCCAAAATGTTGGATGTGCATCAAATAATTTATATTCAACTACTTCCATTAAATTACATTACATTTATAATTGATGATAAAATAATATATCTTAGGGTTCATAGTAAATATAAGAGTTCCTCAATAATATACATGCTTTATGCTCACTCCACGAATCACTGTAACCGATTTAGTGTGTATTTAGATAGAACAAATCATTCGCTTGGTTTTGTCTAAAAAAAAGAAACAAATTTATAAAAATGTTTATTAATATTTTACAAAAAAAATAATCAAACATCCCAATATTACCAATAATATAAATGTTTGGTAAAGTTCCTGTGTTTAAATATTCTAATACTGTTGGATTTTTAATAATAATACCTTAAAATATCTATTATTGATGGAATATGTATTCAGACCAAATATGCTAACGTATACAATTATTTTTCAGCAAACCGTTAACTCCATGTTCAACTAAACATATTTTCTTATTGAAGAGTAAGATAAATTTTAAAATAATTGTATAAATTACGGCCCCTACACTCGAATACTTTCCCCTCCACCTACAGGAAAGTAGTGGCTTTAAAAGATTACCTAATCTAGGCAAACAAGATTAGTAGAGGTAATTAAAGGAATTAAATAATCATTATTCTGGATGATGGTAACGCATATTTTGATAAGGCATTGTACTGCAATATATTGTGATCAAACTCCCTTTCCTTCCTCCCGAACTCCCTCATTGTAACCTCAGGTCAAACTCAGGTGTGTTAGCAGTTCCTCTAAATCTAGAATTAAAGCTACAGAAATCCAAAAGTTATTTGCGGTTCATTATACCTTTATTAATACATTTATATTTTAACTTATAAGTTCTGATAGCACATCCTACACTAACTTAAGCTCTTCTAAATTTAAATAAATCTCAATCACAACACACTTATTGAATTTCATCAGGTATATGAAAATATGGATTCAAGACTCAATAAATAAAATTAAGAAGTCTAAAACAGTTTTGATAACTTAATAAACTTTTATAGAAAGTAGACAGCAATGTTGTTGTACTGTATGCCATTTCATTATTTATGTTCCAATTACTGTTCTTTATTTCTTTCAAATGATTTTGTGAGTTCAAGAGTAAAGTCCACAATAGTTAAGAATATGCTAGATGTATAATTTACATTGTTTCGGTCTAATTATTCCTAACTGTTGGGTCTTAGTGGTTTTAAGTCCTTCACTGATATACCCCTTTATGTCCAGAAAGTGCACGATAAAATCAATATTAATATTATTATAATATCAGCCAACTATATTAATTTAGTTGTTTTTCTTATGACATTAAAATACAATTATGTTTATAGCTATTATTTACAAGTATCACTAGTTTTAGTAAGTTACACTAAATAACGACGTGGCTTTGTACACAAAAATAATAATAGTTAAGGCTAGTTTACTGATGAATCGTTTTTTAAAATTCATTTTATTACAAAAATTGCTCTATTGATTTGATTAAAATTAATCTATGTGGAAATATTTTTTTAAGGATAGTTTAGTATGACTTTAAAAAAAAATTGAAATATTTTAAAATTGGCTATAACAATTTGGTTTAAAATGGGTATCTGGTAAGTATTTTTTACAATAAATATAATTTGAATTATTTGTTTTTAAAAAAAACATGTAATTCCCTGTTTTTGGAAATATTTGAGTTTTTCTGAAAATAACCATTTTTTTTCAAAATTAGTATTTAGAGTTATTTTACATGATAAATGATAATGTATATCTATTTTTCTAAAATAAATTAATTTAAAGGTAGTTTAGTTATCAAAATTCTAGAAAATTTTAAAAAATTTTGAAACTAGCCTTGAAGATTTAGTTCATAAGGAATATGTGTGAATTAGTTTTCGCAAAACATTAAAATGTATTCTTATTTTTACAAATTAAAAATTATTTGAGTGTAGTTTAAAAATAAGTTATTTCTGAAAATTTGAAATTTTCAAATAACATAAGAACAATTTTGTTTAAAATTAATATTTAGGAGTTTTTATTGTGATTAAGAAGATTTTTTTCTGAGGAAAACTTACTTGAGGGTAGTTTATCGATATCTTCTTTGTTCCTAGTTATAATACACGATGGTAAAAAGTTTGTGCTATTGTATATTAGCATTTATTTGACAAGCTGCAGAAAATATTCTTTTTAGATGATCAATGTCATCATTTGATTAAAACTAAGGGATAATTATTGGTGTTAGACCTATGGACATAGGTAAAACACAGGTATTTCTAGTTTAACAATAATGTACTCCATTTATGTTTCTTATAGATAACATTATTTTTATACTTCACTACCTTGTTTTTGATAATCAATAACATAATCTATTGATTAACATTTATTAAAGATTCATTAACTCATGTCAATCAACATTAATATGTGTTAATAAATGTTCTATGTTACAGTTTGAGTGCAAAAATAAACATATTATATTGAAGTTCAAGCAAAATTAGCGAAGGAATGGCTACCCTAGGATGTATAAAATATTAAACTCGACATAACCTACGGGGGTGATTCTTTGTGTTTCCAAGTTTGGTTGAAATTCATCCATTACCTAAGCAATGATGAGGGATCCACACCAAACCTTTTTCGTCATTTAAACAAATTAAATATTAAATCCCAGCTTAGTCGATAATGTTAGCCTATTGAGCTAAGGATCCCGGGCTTTTTTCTAAGTTTAGCCAAAACAAAAAATGTATTTGTGAAATTATAACTCCTCCTTTCATGGTCGTGTATTATCGACCCACGGACCGGGTGAAGTGTCTGTTCTAAATTAAGGTTAGTTAAAAATCGTATGCTGATTTAATCAGTCGGTTAAAAAGGGATCTTTAAATACGCCTACATCAAAAAATAAATAAACGTTAAATCTAAGCACAAATAATATAATAACTAATAAAAATATATAATATTTAATATGAAATTTTCGGCAATATTGACGTGAGATAATTAGCATTTACAAAAGATTTCTTAGTTAAACTTGCGTAGAGAATCAACGTACTAGATTAAAATCTTAGTCAAATCATTTTGGGCTCAAAGATTAAGTAATTTAGGTTCAAAGACTTTTCGCAAACGTGTACAATTATTTTTAAAACAATTTGTGTTAGAACTGGATTTGGTTGGGTATTTGTGAATTTAAATAATTTAAAATAAATGGTACGGAACTCCGCGCGAACTTTCTCGCTCTATTGTTTAGAAATGGATATATTTACTCAAAATTCGTAATATAATATACACTAGCAAACCCAAGAACAAATTGCGCTAGACATACGTAAAACTTTTTTTTTTTACTCATGGTTTTAAATTTCATAATTTTATTTTCAAAGAAACGTCTTCATTTGTATATTTGGACCAAAATATATCGATATTGGGTCCCCGAGGGTCAACATTTCGTATTAAAATTTTGACTTATGGTTAAAATTTTCATCATTTTACTAGTGGATGCACATCTTATGGTTATCGCATTGCTATTAAAATTTTCTTTTATAAATTTTGACCAATAAAATAGGTAATTGTTGTCTGTTGAGTCTAAAATGAGAGAGATAGACTCGTTATAGCCGATTTTGAGAAAATTGAATTTTTCTCTTTTCATCCTCTAGTAAACTGCTATTAATTTTAGGGTTATACAGACACACAGACAAACGGCGTTGCATAAACCACTTTTTAGGGTTTTGGGGAGTCATGAGACATCGACATCCATCAACATCTCGGTCTAGATTTTTTTACGGTCGTAATAATTTACCTTAACATGTTGGCAAAGTTAAAAGAAAAATATATTTGTATATAGCTTGAAAACTTTTGGTTTCATAAAAATATATTTCAAGTAAAATATGATTACTATAGATAGGTCTGCATGTATTCAATGATAAGTAATTTCATATTTCAAAGACTTACTGAGATACAATTAAAAACTAGAATTTACGAATCAGACCGGAACCCTTAAAGTAATTTTGACGAAAAGTTGAGAGTAGGCATTTGGTTTGTAATATTGATCAAAGCTTAGAAATTAAATATAATCAAAATCGTTAAAGCCGATTTTGATAAAATCGCCAAAGCCAATTTCGATAAAATTTATTTTTTCTCTTTCCGCTCTTAAGGAAACTACACTTAGTTTTAAGGTTGGATATTCAATTCCAAAAATTACTCGAGGTAAACCTATGAAAATCCTATATACCTAGTTTTAGCCTAATCGGTAAAATAGTTTAGGCTCTAGCCCGAGGTACAAACTGACAGACAGATGAAATTGTTAAAACATTTTTTTAAATTTTGGGAGGTCTTAAAACGTCGACATCCATCAAAATCTTGAGTTCAATTGTTTTGACCATCACAAGCTAGCGATAAAGTAAGAATATTGATATTGGGTCACAAAGGGTTAACACTTCGTATTAAAATGTCGACTTCTGGTTTAAAACTTTTGAGATTTTACTAGGGATTGCATGTCTTATGGTTATTGCGTTGCTATTAAACTCCTCATTTATAAATTTTGACCAATAACATAGGTAAATATTGAATATTGAATCTAAAATGATAGAGATGGATCAGTGTTGTACAAACATTTCTCCTAAGAGGTTGAAAGCAAGAGAACATACACTTTTTGAGAGCTTTACTCATTTCTTACTCTATGACATTAGATAATTATTGCGTTAAAACTTATTATTATTATTAGGGTTTAGAGGCCCATCGACACACTGCGGTCATTAGGGCCTGTTAAAACTTAAGTAGTATCTCTTTACAACTGAAACTCACAAAATTGTATTAATATATTTTCCAATATCTAAGAAACTGTTGGTTTCATAAAAATATTTTTTTCATATAAAAGTTTTTTTAAATTCTTTAATAGTACTACAATTTTAAGCTATGTTACGGAGATAACGAAATTTCCACTTTTGTAAAGTACCCTTAAAGTCATTTTTACGGGAAAATGAAAATAGCCAGGTTGTTTATAATTTTAGTCAAATTTTAGATACGAATTGTAATCAAAATCATTAGAGCCAATTTTGAGAAAATCAATTGTTTATTTTTCCGGTTTTTACTAAACTACTCTTAATTTTGAGGTTAAAAAGACAGACAGGCATACGGTATTGCAAATACCACTTTTTAGGGTTTGGATGGTCATGAAACGTCGACATCTATCAACATTTCAGGTTAGATTTTGTTTACGGTCGCTTTAGAGTTCGAAAAGTTTATATATATATATATATATATATATATATTTGCGTATAGATTGAAAGTTATTAATTTTATAAAAATATGTTTCTTATAAAATATTTTTATCATAAATAGATATACATGTTTGCAATGATAAGTAATTTCATATCTCAAATAGTTTCAAAGATATGATAAAAAGAATTATAATTTAAGCATCCAACTGGAGCACTAAAAGTCATTTTGTCGAAATATTGAGGGTACCTATTTTGTTTAGAATATTTATAAATGTTTTGAAATGAAATTTAATCATAACCGTTAGAGTAGATTTTGAGAAAGTCGACTTTTTATAGTTTTGCACTTCAGTAAACTACCCTTAGTTTTAGGGTTACATATCCAATTAAAAAAAAACCTTAGGGCAACCTTATGAAAACCCTAGATACCAAGTTTTAGCCTGATCACTAAAATAGTTTAGACTCTGGTCAGAGGTATATCCATACATAAATTCAAAAACCACTTTTTCGGATTCGGGGGGTCATAAAACGTCGAGATTCATCAAAATCCGAGTTTGATTTTTTTGGCGATCACAATACTTCCTGTAAGATAGCGAGAAAGTAAAAAGGAAGCAACCATAAGCTCAATTTTTTATTTTTACCACACGAAATCGGATACAGTGATGTGGCAATATGTACAATAGGGTACTTAGATAGTTTCTGATAAGCGTTTGTAGAGATTCAAACCCTAAAACTTAGTCTTACCGTGGGGAGACTGTTTTATCGTGTCATCACCTAGCTATTCAAGATATGGTTTATATACAAAGTTTTTCCTTTTCCTCCCAAGAGACTACCTAAAGTAGAAAGTATTTAAGGGTGTTCAAGCGATAAAACATCGCATTCATTTTCAATCGACAAAATATAATAGCTCTACGAGGTGTCGTGGGGATTGTAGGTTTAATATATAGATATAATTTTTTCGTTTGATGTTACTATTTATATTTGTAATGTTTAATTTGTAAAATTTGTTCAATGTACTCACAATATGTTTGAAAATTAGCCCAAAAATTAACATGGCGTCAGTATAAATATAACTAAATGAATTTAAAATTTCTAAAACACCAACGGGTTTGTCGATTAAAATTAATCCATTTGACCATTCACACAGCCTTAAAGTCCTATGAGAAAAGGTGTAAAGATAAGAGTCTAATAGCTTAGTCAGCAGACCAGTGGTTCTCCAAACCAAATGTCTAGGGTTTTAATCCCCATCCAGGTCATATTCCTCAAATAGATCATATACAAACGTGTCATTGTAAACATAAGGGGCTGCGTATCCTATCTGAACCAGTCAGTACTTATCGCTTAGAGCTAAGAGGGATAGGGGTACCTGAAAGCCATCATAGGTCCAGCTACCAAACTTCATTTCGCAGCGTTGATCATCAAAGGGGAACCACGTAATGTCTATCTTGCATGTGCTCTTGAAGATGCCCGGTGGAACGTACAGGCAGCTACCGTTATTTCTGACCACAACGTTTGTCGGATACGTCCCGTCGAAACCCTCGTCGGCACTTGTGGTTGTTTTATTTTATTGAAAAATTGGGGGGAAAGAAAAAAAGGTGCGTTACAATTATTATGACTGTTTAACAATTTGAAAATAAATATAAAAAAACAAAAACAAAGCAGAATATACTTCAACCCAAATTTCAAATGCTTTTATTATACACCATCTTTATATATATAATATATACTACTTTTTTATGGTTTAATTTTATTTTTAGTCAAATATTTATTGTTGTGACTACACTAAGGACTATATATCTATATAGTTTTTAAATTAGGGATGTCTGGTTTTAGAGGTGGAAGTGTTATTGTGTTAGTGTCAGGCGGGCGTATCACCGTGGGGGCACGAACTGAAGAGGAATCCACTGTTTATTTAAAAAGGGGGTAACATTGGATCCCTCGACAATCCTACCAAAATAATACACAGTGGCCTAAACAACAACGGCATCTGGCGGTCGTACCTGGCACCGGGCAGAGCGATCACTGGTTTAAGATTCCCCTTTTGAATGATTTAATTTTATTTAAAGATCAATTTTTTTAAATAGAAAATAAAAGGAGAATTCCCTTAGTGGGGTTTTCAGAAAATAAAAATTTATATATTTATACCTCTCTTAAAGGCATGTAATTTTTAAAAATGTTTCTTGTAATAAAAATATATAGGTGATATGAAAGAAGATTTGAAAGTATTGTTTTATTTATGTCGTTGGTTGGTGACACATGCGGTCCATATCTTCTAGATGGCAGCACCGTCTCGCTGTCCGCCTGACCCTGCGAAATATTTACAGAGGAAGTTTTAGACAGTTTTAACACCGTTTTAAAAAGTTTATTTATTTATTTATCCTGGGTCATCGAACAGCATTTTCACCACACACATTTAGTACAGATTAGAACGAGTGATTCATTTTATGAAAAGAAAATTAAATAAACATAAAGGTGAAAGAGAGATAAATATGAAGTGATATTAATAAATATATACAAATTATTATTAACATTTATTTTGATATATATTTTGGGGGTGTATTTTATGAGGTGTGAATTATATTATGGTAATGAGGTTTGAGGAAGTTTATGTGTTGGGCGGTAGAAGGGCAGAGAGCGAACAACACAAGCAGGCCTCTACATACCCAACATCCAGTAGGCTACCAGGTCAACTCCAGATGTCCTTTGTTGCTGGTGGCATCGCGGGACCGGTGCCGTTTTTTGAGGGGCTTTTAAGAAACCGCTTTACAGACAAATGTGTAAAATAAAAGCAGTACAATTTTGGGCTTAGGTACATTTATTATTTAACAAGACAAATTACACGGGAATTAAACATTGATCATTGGTTATGAAAAGAATATGTATTTTTAGAAAGTCCAGTAAAATATTTAAAAAAAAGTAGCAGACAGGTTTGCAAATCTCATGTAACAGTGAAACGAAAAGTAGCTCAAGTATAACATTAAATCCATTTAATTTCGAGATAATATTTATGGAGTAGTTAATTATGGTATTAGGTTGTTTGTATGCCAGTGAGTCTTACTACCCGTTAGGGTTTATTTGCATATTAACTAAATGCACAAATGTGTTGAGATGAGAAAGGTTGAATTTGGAGGAACTGTACCCAATTTGCTTTGAGTAAAAATCCTTCTCAGTACACCAGTCCGATCTACTGCGAGAGTGACACCTTAGACCATTCGACCACCAAAGGGTTCGTTATTATTAAGAACATAATTATGATATACACATGTATATATAAATTAATTGTATTTTAAAATAATATGTTTGATCTAACTTTTTATTAGACAAATTATTTTACTAGCACTCAAAACTATTGCAAATGAATCATACAACATGATTATCCTGCAGTATTTTACATTTTGAAGATTTAACAGGCTATCAATTCGATTATAATAGACCATGGATATAAATGTTGAGCTACGGATGATGGCCAACCGCCTTTGAGAGAGTGTTTCAACGCCGATTTACATTTATTATTTTTTCCGGGCTTCATGAAGTTTGGCCACAGGAACAAACAGACCCAATTGTGTTCAGCGCCTATAAACACATATTTTTAAATAAATATTTGTTTATTTACACATATCAATTTTAACTGCGCTTAAATTACTGATGCATATTTACACATTTAAATTTTGACTGCATTTAACTTACTGATGAATTCCAAATTAAAATGAATATTTTCTTTTACCTTAGGCATCTTCAATAATTTAATAGCTATTCGTTATAAGCGGGAATACACGTGTAAATAAATGTATTCACGTGTGTGTGTGTGTGTGTGTGGTCCGCCCTAACAGCAACAAAGCAAACTATCATGAGCTTCTCTTCGTTTCTGTTTGAAAGCCGGTTGGGAGCTTGTCAAATTTAGTGCGGGGATGATGTGTGTCACATGTGTCAACCCTGGTAAACTGCGATTATGTATTACAATTTCCTTTATGCTCGTTTTATAATCAAATCGAGCTCGTGTTGAAATAATAAGGTAAACCAATTTCATACGACCAGCCATTTCCAGAAATATTTCATTTAACTATCTTTAAACGAGTACAAATCAGCTTACATATTTTCACTCTAGCTTACAATAATTTAAAAAACACACTTTAACAAATTTTAAAAAGTAAGCTATCAAATCATATGTTTCGTACTTTCCTTAATTATATGAATGTTTTATTTTGGAAGATATAGGGCTATTGTTGGTAAATATTTTATATAGCTTGACGATTCTATTTCAAATAAATATAAATACAAGCAACGACGAAACAAATTACAGAGAAGTGTTATTAATTATAATTTGCCAGTGTTAATGATAATATTCTGAAAATGAGTTTGTTGTAGACTTATAGAGGAGTGAGTTTATGAGGTAAGCAACAGGAAATGCAATAGCTTTTGTATGAGGAACGGTAAAACATATACATCGAAGGACCATCCCCAGTGCAGTCCGTTGAGAAGGAACTCCGGCCTTTCGAGCCAGAGTTAGACATACCAACCGTGTGACCAATTTGCAGGTGCAACTGAAATACATCTAGAAAACAATAGTGCCACATTATAATTTTTATGAATGTAATTTATTTAGGACAGTCGATTCCACAAATTTGTGTTCACACAAATAGGTGTATTTTAATCAGTCGCTTCCTTTTTATTGCTATTAACATAGCTTAATTGAGATTTTTATGTAAAGACTTATTTAGTCATAGTATTAAATACAATTAACTACATCCATAAATGACTAGGAAGGAACCAATATGAAAACCAGTTACAAAGCCAATTCAAATATTCTCTGAATACAGCTGAATATGTTGGTAAACATTAACTGCTCTTAGTTAAGGTGGGGTGAAAGGGATCTCGAGAAAAGTTTTTTTTTTTTGTGTTTTCAGACAAATCATTTTGAGCCAAACCAAATAAAATATTGCTCCGGTAGAAACATAGAGTTTAATTTTCTTCAAATAGTAATATAAACAATTATTGAATATTTTCAAAAGGCATATTAACATTTTAATCGTTGAGAAACTTTTTAAATGAAGATAAACATACCTTATCAAATTTTAGGACCTTCTTGACAGATATTCAAGAATTGTTGAGATTACTATGTGAAGAAAATCAAACTCTTAAGTTTCTACAAGAGAAATATTTGCTTTATATTGCAGATTTTTTTTATATACTATATATTGTAAACATTCAAGCTCGCAATCCACACAATCCCGACTTAGTTTTTTTTTCTCAAGTGCTAATTTTGTTTAATTTTTTTTGCTGAAACTTTCTTTTTTTTACTAAAAGTATATTTCATCATAAAATTTCTCTTATTACGATTGTAGTTTATTAATACTTTTGAACAAAATATATTGAGGTGAATTGATCGTTCCGTGTTACATTATTTGCTTGTAAAATTAATACATAGTCGCTTTAAATGATATATTCAGAAAAACAAAGAGTAAAAACTAGACATCGATTTTAAATTAATTAATATACTTTAGCATGCTCGTCTACCTTAAATATCTTTATTTAATTAGTCGTTTTAACTGAAGAGTACCATTTTAATATTTTACTGAATTAATTTATAAACTAAAATCAAATAAATCAAATTGACTTCACAGAAGTGTTTGGAATATCTTTTATATTGTATTCTCCACTCTTCATCTAACAATATCAACGAAGTGTATTTGAGATAATTACTCTAAAAGGATGTTTATATACTAATAAGCTAATGGTATTTTAAATTACATTTGAACGTTTAGGGCCTAATGTAGTCCTACTAAAAGTGTCAATTGATTAATTATTAGTTTCCCGGAAATTGGCCGCAAGATAATTCAAATTAAAACTTAATCATTTTTACTATGAATAAACACAATAAAAAATTTGATTGAACGTGTTATTTTCTCCAACACTATGAGTATTAATTTTCATTTGTGTAATTTTATTTTAAAAATAATTTTAGCAACACTAGTAGACCAAATATAATTTCCATTGATATTTGAACCAAATTCTTTCAGAGGTTGTTGCACAGCGCTTCATTACTATTAATTATTGTCTGTTTTATTTATGTTTATCTCTATACTTAACGTTAATATAATCATCTATGTAAAAACTCATATTTTAAACTATTTTGAACCCCAAACAACATATAATTTTAAAAAATACGCTATTGTCACTATTTTTGTTCACTTACCTATTGTACATGAGAACATCAGGTTTCCATATCCGATGCGGTGGTATCCTGAGGTCCTTGACGCCTCCAAACTCTGTCGCGTTCCACCGGAGGTTGACGTCGTTCCACTCCTGGGGGTCAACACACAACCAACCGTCTCGTGACGTCATAGTCACCGCGAGCACCGCCCCGACCCACTATACCCACGTGCTACTCTCGCTAGCTGGAGCACTTTTTTACGCCTAGTTTAAGCTACTAAACACCCCAGGGACTGTGTGTGACCTACTGAGTCCAAACTACTCTTATCCTGAACAATAAAGCTCTACTTGAAGTAATTAACCGGGTTTCGATCAAATTCCTTTAAGCGAATCTCTCAGATAGTTGATCAAAATTTAAGACCTATATCTTAGAGTTCTTGACCACGACCTAATTATGTATAGCAATGGATCCCCCCACGTAATCTGTTTCCATCCCCCAAAATACAAACAGTATTAGTCAATATAAAATACACATTTTATTAACACCGCATCTTACTATCGGTTCGGGTTGTGGGCCTATATGCTTACTAAGCCAAAGTATTAAGGATAAGAAAGGTTGGATTTATAGGGAGTGCATCCGCATTTGCGGAGATGGATAGTTAACAACCATTAAGGGGAAACAAGCCTCATTACACCTAACCGGTATTTTAACCCTGATCTCCCCTTCATCAGCAGTCTAATCTATTACGAGAGTGACGTCTTAGACCATCCGGCCACCGAAGTGGGGGGCAGCCCCATTTTACTAATACTTGGGTCAAGCAGACAAATACTTTACTTTATTTTATTCAATGTCGGCCTACTTGTAGAAAACAAATTAAAATCTCGACACTTACTGAATAGCCCCAATTTACTTAAAGTAAGTCACGTGAAATTTAAAGGACAAATTAGTATATGTATTTTTCATCTCACATTGTATACAACATAATTTGGATGACCTTTTGCATTAACTATTGCGTAAAAGTATACTTGTTTGTTTTATTTATGAAAATTAGCGACAATTTGATACAAATCCAAATCATACTATAAAAACAGTTTAGCCAAAATTCTTCAACGTAATGTACTTTGTTTACTATCAATTAATTAAACACGTTTTAAAAAGAATAAACATATAACTTTGACATTTAAATTAGTAACAGATAGTTTTGATAATGGTTAACACATAAAACAAAATAATCGTGTATAATTTTGAAATATTTATTTTTATATTAGTCAATTAATTTTGCGAATAGTGCTGATAAAATAAAATGATTGATCCTCTAAAATATCAAATTATCACCAAATTACTACAAGTATTTTTATTTATATACTTTTAAATATTTTAAATAAATTTTATTCGAGTCAAACATAATTCTATAAAAAATTTACTATTTGCAATAAGATTAATTTACGGCACTGTTAGGGAAGCAAGGGGACCACATTTGTGTTGTCAATTAAATAATAATTATGTGATATATTGAAATTAATACGAGTTTGGGATTATGTGCCATGTACAAACATAATTAATATATATATATATATATCTTTGAAATTACACCTTTACATGGTTATTGAATTGCTTAACTCTAAATTATCAACTGCGTTTACTTCATTTTATAAATTTTTTGATTATTTAACTTTTACTAAAATTATGTAATAATAACATAAATTTGTGTTTTAAAATTAATTGGAAATTTGGTTTGTAACAAACTAGCTCTATTAGTAACAAGTCAATAACTTGCGCTGACTAGATCCGCACCTAAGTACATACATTTATGGTTAGTGAAATAAATATGTACGGGTATTTTTAAATCTTTTTGAAATATAATAATTTTTTGTCCCAAGTACTTGTGTTATGATTGACTTTGCTTTAAAACTTTAAAAACAAATGGATTTACATAATATAAAACGATAATGTTTTCTAAAGTGATTTCTCTAATATCGAGTAACGAAATGTAAACATATTTAAAATATTATATCAAAGATCAATCATAAAATTAAATCAATATCACACAGTACTATTTATACATTTACAACTAATTAATGATAAAACTTACCATTTCCTACTAAATTAGTTTTTTTTAAACTCCAGCTCATTACATTTTTTTGGTTGGATTTGTTAAGCATTATTGTTAACAACGAGTTATTCCTCTCTAGTCAAGAGTTTGAAATCTAATTTATATTAATTTAATTTAAACAATTGTTCATTAACATTAAAATTAATTTTTTGTTTTGTAACCATCACAAAATTGAAAATTGCCATTGAAGAAATATATTTTAGTAAAGATTTGTAGCACTAGAAATGACTACATTAATACAATATTACTATGAACGTTAATTCTACTCAACCTATAATTAGGATATTACTATCAATTCAAGTTTTTCTAAATGTGGGTATACATTCGAGACAACTAGATTAAAAATGATCAGTAATTTGAACATTTAGCTTGGATTGAACTTCCGTGATACGTCGATTGCTTAGCAAAATAAACTATTAGAGTTGTTTGGTTTCAAAACCAAATACATCATACAAACGTAATTTTATAAGCAACATAAAAATGATCATTAATCTATTGTTTCATTTAGGAAATAAAAACTTTATCATTAATAATCAAGCCTTACCTTATGCCTACATACATATATACATACATACATACATAAATTATATTTTTATCTAATAACTAGGATTTTATTTAGGATGTATCTGGTTTTGAAACAACATTGTTTGATGTATTTGGTTTCAAAGTAACAATATTTGATTCCTGAATAGTAATCAGTTTTTATCGTAAAATAATTACAAAATCTATTGATAAAAAGCCAAGTTATTTAGTAAAATAAAAAATATAGACCTAAATAATTAATTAAATAAATTAGTTAATTTTGAACACATATTTAAATTACTACAAAATTGGTTGATACCAAGCAATTATTGATTAAAATAAATAAATGTAATTAGTTAGTTAACCTACCCTAAACTAAATGAGTCAACATTGAACACATCAGTGGGTCTTACAAAGTCTTGAAAAATCAAATTACTGGCCTCAAATGCTTGTTCACAGCTAGCATATCCGCTTTGAATGCCACCAACCTCCTCCATATCATTTGATTTGTACTCAACAATGTTTTTATAGTACTATAAATCTTTACAGACTTCCAATCGTTGCTTAAATGCTTAGCAAGCAAGTTTGAAACTTGTAGAGCTTTCAATGCATGTAGTTTGACTCCACGTGGTATTAATTCTGGTGGTTTCATATCTTTAAATTTAAAATTATTCTTATAAAAGGTCTTGTATTTTCCAAATTTCAAATCAGAACTTTAATTTAAATACCCCTTAATCCTCACGTCATGTTTTTAAAACTTATTTTGAAGTAAAATCTTCTGGAAGGGTTAAATTGGATATGCCATTGGCCTGTAGGATGAACTGAATGCAAAAACACACTTTTCGAATCATAGTTTTTACCAGCTAGTGGTATAACGATTCAGAATTGCAAAAACAAATTGGTAGAGTCCTCTGAATCTTATTCTGTTATTTTCTTTTCTTTCTTTATTTATTCTTCCGAATACCCGATTGAACAGGAGAAACTAGTGTCCAAAAATCGGAGAAAGTACTCAGTTATTTTTACTGTCTGAGGTGTTTTATTTAAAAACCTTATAACTAACACACCCATCATAAAATCACTGTTATTTGGTCCCTCACGTCTATCCACAACAATGTGATAAACTATTAATAAATAATAGCACAACAAATTTCGTTATTGTTTAGGATGATGTTCGCAAACTTCTGAACAGCTGTTGCTGTAGAACAAAAGTTACGCGCATTAGAACACATCCCATGCGCTCTCAGTGATATAAGTTTATGTCATGACACCCTGGCATGCACTGAACTTATCTTATGTTTTTAGTAACTAATTAATAATAACTTACATTAAATAAATAGTATAATATGAGCTCACTCCAACTTAGAAAGTGTTAAAACATGAGTTACTAGAGACAAGTAAACTCTTTTATTTTAATTTTAAAGCGAGTTTTATTATAAATAAGATTGCGATATATTAGTAGATATTTTAAAAGTGGATTCTCGTTAAAAATTAACAATATTGTTTCCAAATTGATTTTAGTATTATTTGGTTTCATTTATTCATTTGAGCGTGTCCAAAAGATGTGTTGTTTGGAATTTTAAGAAAATATTTTTCAATTAAATTAAAGGGATTGAAAATTAATATTAATAAGGAAACTCCAAGATTAGTTTTTTTACTAGAACTATTATTTATATAATACATTGTGATTGCCTTTATGGTCTAGTGGCCAGAGTTCCTCGCTACAGAGTCAGAGGTCCTGGGTTCAATTCTCGGCTCTTCCAGATGTTTCTGTGAAACACTGGGTCTAGAATGGGGTCAACTTAGCCTCGTGAGGACAAATGAGGAACTACTGAAATTAACGGTCAGAGGATTCGTTGTGCTGACCACATGGCACACACTATCCACAGATGTTGACACTGGCTTAGTCACCATGTGGTGGTCGTTCGGTCGGTATAGTTCGATAGCGTGTTGAAGCAATGGAGTATTTTTTTATAATACGTGTGCATTCGTGTATAGTTTTACAAGTTTAGTTTAAAAAATATTTGAAAATTATTTGATTATGACATGACACATTTTGTCATGGATTTTTTTAAATGTAACCTATATGTTAACACTGCTTTAGAATAATAACGTAGGTACCTCACACCTACAAAGATGCATGCTTTAATTAATAAATGGACGTATATTTTAAAGTAAGATTAGTATTACTAAATGTTCTTAATACGGCAGTGTTGTTATACTGTGATCGTCTTGAAATTAATTTAAAAGGAACTCAGAATATCTTGGAACTATTCTTCTAGCACTTTCACGGGAAGACTACATTTTCGGCCCTAATAGGCAGCTCGAACTAAAATATCTCATAGGTGGGTTTGTCATAGCTTAAATTTAAACGCCTCAACGATCTTGGCCACAAATAAGCTATAGAAAATTGTTAGTAAACCAATAATCGTGCATATTCTTGAAATGAAAATTTAATAAATAACTGATCATGTTTTTTTAGTCATTACTCTAGTCTACAAATATTTAAAATATATTTTTTCTGGTGGCCGTTTTTGACTAAGGACATCCTTATGATACAAAATACCGACACTTGAAAACAACCATGCAACTATTAATACAACTCTACTTCTATATACGTATCATTCATGTAAGAACTAAGGAGCACATACTCAAGCATTGAAAATCAAACAAAACGCCTACGTGTCATTATAGTTTTAGGTTTAGTGAGTTTAATTTTATTTATTAGTTGATAGTGTGGTAATTTTACGTTAAATGCAAATATTAAATATGTTATTTAAAATATAATTTTTATTTTTTAGGTATAAAAAAATTTATACGTATGATGAACGATTTAGATTTAGATTGGGGAGTGTCAAACAAAAATAATAAAAGAGGCATTAGAAACGCCTACATTTCGAAGTCTGGAGCATTAAATTTTTAAGCGAAATAAAGTACACTTGAAAATAGCTATTTTCAGAGTTTCAATTTTTATTTAAATATTTTATAATATAAAATAATATGAATAAATTCTAAGGTATTTATCTTTAAGATGTGGTTGATATATGAACAATATTTCATATTAAATGTGCACATTTGTATGTTTTCTCTTGATTTCGAAAAAATAACAAAATCAAACTTTATTTTTGCTAAAGGTTTCAATTATATCGAAATAAATGTTGTCCTCTTAACAAAAAAATAAGAAAATAACTTATGTTTTTAAATTGACTAAAACTCTATTTTGTCTTCGCATGAGAGTTATTGTGATTCAAAGTAATAATTAATCAACACGTGCTTGTGCCTTTACCAATAATAATACAAATCATTTAATCAGTCTAACCATTATCTCAAAGTATATATTCTGTGTATGCTAAAACAGTCGATTTCATTCAATCTGTATTGAACTTATCATCCTGAAGTGTCTTAAGCAGTTACAATGATGGCACCAAACACGTTAAAATACATTACTAAATTACGAATATTGAAGCGTAAGCTATTTAATTTATATACCCATTAACTTATTGCTTTAGTTTGCTTCAATTTAGTTTTTAACTATATGTATTATATAATATAAATCAACTAAATAAAATAAAGATATAGCCATACAAAAATAAACAAAATCGTGGTACATGATTCATTGTTGCATTTTTGACTTGTGACGTCGGTGGCTAGCTAAACATTTGCTTGATTGGATTTTCTAAAAATCGTTAGTTTGTTTCTTTTAAGTTCGTGGATTTACGACTGAAATAATACGAACCCCCTAAAAAAATCTGGTTTAGGAAAATCCCATTCTCTTAATAAAATAAACCCATTTGATTTTTGGAGCACCAAGATTTTTTTTTCAATCATGGATTGTTGCCAAAAGTTTAGTTTTTTTTTGTTACTATTCGTACGATTTCGTGCCGATACTGGCTATCAGCGAATTATGTTTTAGTACCTATGGAATCCAGATTAATAAGAGGAATTTGAAGGAAATTCACAAGTTTTTTCTTGGGGAGATAATGATTACCCTACTCGTACATTTCGGAGAAAAACAAATAAAGTAAAGCCGGATAGGGATCAAAATCTAGTCTCTGGAGTAAGAGTCAAGCACGCCATCACACAGACAACTTAGTTCAACATCGATTACATATCACATGAAATATTTGTATTCGATAGGTATTTTAGCCTTTAAAAAAATGTATGGGCTGTGTCTGTGTTCTATCTAGATTTTGTGCTATTGTGCTATTAGCGTATGGGACTACACGTCTTGTAGTGAGCTCTTAATTTTTATTATTTTCAAACTAGTTTCGTACCACTTGAATTCAATTTTACTAAACCAATATAATCAGAGAATTATAATCACTAAATCAGCACACGAGACTTTTCTATGAACGAGAGCGAAAGGGTTAACTAATTTTGCTAGTAAAGGTATTTCCATATACTTTTCAGTGTTCTCTTACATGCCACAATCAACATGGGACCGTCGGCTTTACTTCACCTCCGAAGGAAGAGGTGCTACGGATTCTTATCGCTCAATAAAAATACGTCGACCCCGGCTGGGTTTAAACACACAAACCTCTGGGCCCCAAGGCGAGCACTTGATCTCAAGACCACTGAGGTCGACATTTTTTCAGCATTCTTTTATACATTTTTTTTAATACTACTGACCTTAACTCGCGTTCTCTAACACTTCACTTAAATAATGTAGAATTTCAAAATATAACCAAAGAATGAGGCAAAAATAATTATACAAAAATATATTTTTATAACTAATATGTGTTATATGTTCTACATTGGGACCAATAAGGCTTTTAGTTTTGTCAACACGCCCGACTCTAGTCCTGGTGGCTGGGATTCGATACCCATTGACCACATGGGTTATGATATTTACATACCTTTCCAAAGAGGATGCTAGTGCAATGTCTTAAAATTAATTTTTGCATTAGGTTACATTAGGTTATATTTAATATCACTAGTATCCAATAGTAGCATTGGAGTGTAGGAAAAAATATAAATTATACATCCACTTTGAATGCTTTTGTGGCATTTATAATTATTTTTTAGTATAATTATTTAATCCCTTTCTTGGATATCATTGATTTAGATATTTTATAGCTTAATGAAACACGATGAAGGTAGTCAGTTAACTGTAAGTAAACACAACCTAATTAAGTAGCGTTGGAGTGGGAAATCACATCGAGTGAAAATTTCCTTTTGTTCCTGCTGTCTGGATTTCCTCCTCTACCTCTTAGGTCCAAATCTGATACGCTATCCGTGTGTTTGTAAGTAAAACTTTGCCTCAGCAGCTACATGATGTGTGTGCTGTGCATTCTCAACAGTGAGCGCACACTAAACTAGAAAATCTATATTACTCAACATAAGAGTGGAAGAATTCAAAAAGAAGCTACAAAATTCAGTGAGAAGGATGTAGAGGAAGTGGAAAATAATAGCTCTCATTTTTAATTTCAAAGAAAACTACACATAGTGAGAAGAGATGTCTCCAGACCCATGCATGATTGTCTAAAACGTTTCAAAGTTTTATCAAAATAAAATAAAGAGAAACCAGAATGTGCCAGAAAAAGTTAAGATAAAAATAATATTAAAAGGGGTTCATTTAGGCGTTGAGAATAAATCAAGCTGTTAGTTATTTTATTAAAGAAACAATATTTACAACTTATTTTATCCTCGCTGCGCATATTTGTTTTGTTTTTTAAATACAATAGGTTAGTTCAAGTCTGATGACTTACCAGTTTTAACCATATGTTTGTTATTAGAAGCTGATTCTTCTCATCCTATTTTCACATGCAATGAGAAGAAAATGTGCTCTGTTAGTTTGAATATCAGTTCAAGGCAAACACCAACAACAGGCAAGAGAGAATTTGGCAGAAGATAAATAGTCGTACCTTACTGTTCTTAAATTAACATAGAGAAGATAGATTTTTTAATGTTGATTTTGGATGCCGTGATATCACTATAACAATCACGGTTTTATGATAAATCACAAAACTAAATTAGATATTTTGAAAGTTTTTCATATCAAACTAAACTAAAACATAACTTACATTTCTTTAATACTAAGACATAGATTTATAAAAGCTGGAAAGCACCCAAAAATTGAGTTTTTGGCAAATGTATTTTGGCACAGTCCAGGATGTTTATGAAGCTGAAAGAGTTTAATGACGTTCTTTTTTGAACAACCCTACATGTTATAACAATTTATTTTTATGGAATGTACCCGTAAAGATTTGAAACATGTAACATTTATTAGTGAACTATCCCAGTACTTACGTGCTATTTTCATTTAAGTCAAAAATTAATATACAAAATTATTATTATTATTATCACCGCGTCTTACTACCCGTTCGGGCTATACGCACTTACGCTAACGTTTAATGTTAGGGTGATTGTGAGATGAAATGAAGGACCTTCAGTTTAACGTGGAATCCGAACCACAGTGGAGGCCTGGCATTCCTCACATGATGTCTTGTCAGAGGTGAAGGAAGGGTTTGATTAATCAGATAAATCTTTGCCGGGACCGAGGATTGAACCCCAGCCGCCAGCATAGAAGTCTGACACCTTACCCCTAGACCATCAGGTCACCCTATAAAAAATTAAATCGCGTGCTTAAAATAAAGTCAGTCAGCAAGGTATGACAACAATCCTTCGTCCAAACATCTCTCAACATTGAAGCAGGAAAGAGAAGGGAAAGTTCTAGAAGACGTTTTGGTCATAGTTTCAATTGGAATCTCCTTCATGATGAATTCTAGAACTTGGGCCATTGACCACGCCTTCAAGAGAAATATAATTCATTACAATTTACATGGCACTTGATAAAATATTGTATTGATTTAAGAAATTTATTTTCATTTACTTGCAAAATCGAGTTATCTTAATAAGTGTCATATATAAATATGATTTTGGATTTATATATTAATAAAGTAGCTTTTATTCCCGATAATAAGCAATATTAAACATAAAATTAAATTTAGGACAAATAATGGAACTAGGCCCTATGATAAGAATACATTCTTAAATATAAAAATCAAAATGTGGTGTTTATTTAAAATAAGCTCGTATAAATAATTATTTCGCAGTTCACAAGTGATTTGAAGGCGTGCTCTATTTAAAGTATTGACGACTAAATAGGCAAGCCATCAACAAACTGGTCTACATAATAACGGGCTGCGAATTTTACAATTTAGGATTTATACCACGTCTTAATTTTTAAGAAAGGGTACATTTAAGGAGTGATTTTTGGTTGTAAACCAGCTTGCAACACAATAAATACCCCCTAACACAACCACACACTTACCAAATTTAACCAAGCGTTTGTGGTAAGAATTTGGTTCTTTTCGTCCTGCAGAGGAAAATGCATGTTATTGTTAAATATGGCTTTTTCTAATACGAAAAATCTTCAGAGTTAACTTCAGACAGAAATATTAAACAGGTATTAAGGACCCAGTTCTTATATGAAATAATCACCCGAAAATAGTTGAAAACATTAAACAAAGTTTGTTTTATCTTGCAAATATGTTTTCGTTTGTGATTTCAGTATGAAGTTAAAGTTATTTGGCCATGCTTATACTAAATAAACGACTACGTACCGATTTAATGAGACTATTATTTAGGGTTTATTACAAACAAAAAATATCAATTTATAATTTTTAACGCTATTTTTACCATTTATAATCTGCAGTTTTAAAAGTTAATCTAAAATATAATGAAGGTTAACTATAAATCTATAGGACACTTAAAAGTGAATATTTTATCATCCCATAGGGTCACAGGTAATTATTTATTTGTTGACATAATATAATAATATATATGTACACATATATTATATTATTAAATCTAATATTTATTCCACTTACTCATCTAATCCGATATTATTAATACAATAGCGATTTTTTTTATCTAAACAAAATAAATGTTTATATTAAAGAGTGAACTGGGTCCCTTAAAGCATATTAGTTACATCTCTAGTTTTATAAAATTTACAAATAAAAAGTTGACTCAGCTAAAAACATAAATATAAAATCATAAAATGTTATCAAAAACGTAAAACATACCTTATGTATTCGCTATGTTGTAATACAACTTTTATTACTCACCTCACGACTAATTAATATATAGAATACTAGAAAACTCTTTATCAATAATAATTTATACATAGTTTTTCGAATATAAATATATATTTTCAATAATAAAACGAGAACCACTTGAGCTATAATAGATTACTCTAGTTAAAATTTAAATTATTACACTCTTTACCAACTAAACATTTGTGTACATTCAAAGAATTTATAGTATCAATCAAAAAGTCGACAATTTCAGATCACACAACTTTATGTATGAATACACAAAAGTAGCGTTAGTAACTTTTCTAGCTATGTTCTAAGTTTCTTCCTATGAAATTTGGGCTGCATCTCTTCTTTGCCAACAAGATATAACTATTTATGTTCGTTTAATGGCTTTGCAGTAGCTTTCTTTAAGCATGTGCTTAAAACTAGGTGCTTACCATCAACTGTATTAATTTCCCATCACACACACACACACACACACACACACAATGCTTTGTTTTTCACCGCGTCTAGATACCTACCTGGGCTATCAGCATTTAATTACACTAATGGGATAGGGAAAGTAGAAATGATAGGAAATGTAATAATATTTTTTTGGAGGTAGAGTTATGTTTGTGGAAACTGTAGACATAGGAACCTTAAAATAAGCTTGCCACAAATAACTTTTAAGATGCTTAACAGCTCTTACCCTCCCTTGTAATCTGGCTATAGAGAATACAGGGTCTATTTTAATTGGTGTAAAATATTTAGGGGCGTATCCCCCTTGACCAAACATTAAAATAGGTTCATATAAATATGGGTCTAGAAACATTTAGTATTATAATTATTTTTAAAGGTCTTCTTTAAAGATATACTGGTTTGGGGGGATCAATTGAATGGCCTGCTCGATCACCAGTTTTGAACCAGATGGATTTTTATTTCTGGGGACATTTAAAGTATTTTGTTTACGCAACTCCTATGCCTTATATTGACGTTTTAAGAGAGTATATCTTAAATGGGTGTGAGAAAATACATAATACTCTAGGTGTATTCTCAAGAGTATGAAAACGCATGGAACGCCGGTTCAGAGGATGAATCATAGCAGAGGACACAATTTTGAACAATTTTTGTAATAATATGTTTTGGTTCTGTATTATTTTGTTTTTATTTGTTTCTGTTAAACTTTGTCTTGTTTATTTGCATTACTTCTTCTGTTGGGTTGCTTATTAATTTAAATATAACATTTTCACCTAGCTCAGAAAATCAACGTTTCTAGACCCATGTTTATATGAACGTTGCTTAGTGTTTGGTCGATGGGAATATGACCCTAAAATATTTGACTTCAATTAAAATACACCCTGTATAAACACTTATCCTCCATTGCGAGTAAAATAAATGCATTTGTAGTTTTTTATTTTATTTCTACACCACGTCTTAGCACCGTCCGGATATTACGAATACATTAATTACGCTGTTGGGATAAAGATGCGCAAGTTGTAATTTTGTAGAAAATGTATCCATATTTGAGTAGAACGAGATTGAGAAAATATTTAAGAAAACCACCCTCAGTAAAGCTGACCGGGATTTGAACCCTGATCCCCCCGTTACTCTAAGTATAACGGCACTCCCAGTATAACACAAGAGTGACGCGTCATACCATTCAGCAATCGAGGTTTGAAAATACCTCTACTCCTCTACATATGTACTACAGATGCTTTTGAAATTGTTACCTCTTCTGTAAGCGGTATTTAGAGAATATAGGACATACAACATTTTGCTATCGCTTGTGAGTGGGATAGAAACTTGTAGAGTTCTCATTTCCTTGCAATAAGGCTATATATACTTTTAAACACTTGTTATCGCTTGTGAGTGGGGTATCTATTTGTAGACGCTTTTACTTACTTGTAGCGAGCTATTGTGACTTGTCATTCCATTTCTTTCCTTGTATACAGACTTGGATAGTTTTCAAAATTTTCCCTCAATTATTATTAGACTATATAGGTTAGTAAACGTTGCTGCTTTCTTACAAAAAATACTATACAATCTAGATCACACTTTCCCTCCCTTACAAGGACCTGAATAGGCTAACAAAAGTGTTTTTAATCTCTGGCAAACGGAGTGGGGAAGCTATAAATGCTATCTACCACTGTTCCTTCCTTGCAAGAGTCTATAGAGGCTATTCAACCCTTTTGTAGCCTTGCAAGGTCTATAGAGGTTAGACAACACTTTTTATACCTTGTAGGAGGCTATAAAGTCTAGTCGACGATTTCCTCCTTTGAAAATAGACTATTTAAAATGATCAACCCTTTTAGTTTGTTGAGAGTAGTCGATAAAGACTATTCAATGCTGCCCTTCCTTATGAGTGGCTGGGTTTTAAAGACTGATCAACTCCTACTCTCTTGCAAACAACTATTAGGTTTTGCAACGCTTTTACATTCATGCATATTGGTTAAAGAGACTGGTCAACGCCTTTTCTTCTATGTGAGCTTCTAGAGGCATAAGGAAACTCACTATGAACAGCCGGCAACTGTCACACTGCTTTTCATTGATTACAATAGAATATAGCCCCCGACGAACGACCATCACGGTACAGCACACGAATGGAACAACCTGAATGTTTCCCCGAGAATTAATTCAGTTTGCCTTGAACAGCCAGTACGTCTGCGACCAAGAGGAGGTGAACTTGTTTGTGTATACTAAACAATTTTGTGATTGTGCGTAATGAGTACAGACTAACTCCTTATAGGAGTTCTGAGAGAGGTATCCATTCCTCTTTGATGACTTTGAGCCCAATTACCACCAAGTGGCTATAGTGACTACTCGACGCTTTTTTGTAATTGTGAACGTGCTATAGAGACTGGCAACCCCCTTTTATTCGTTGTAAGTAACTATAGACACAGATAAATGCTTATTTTGCCTTATAAGTAAGCTCTGCACGTTAAAACGGGTTGAATTTAAACTACATTATGTATTTAGTAAAGGATTTTACCAATTAAAATTAAGCTGTATTGTATGAAAGTTTTAGTTATTTAAATGTGTATTAACTATAATATAGATAAATGTGTACCGTATGTATACAAAGGAAGAGTTGCAGCAATGAACTTGTCTGTAATTAATTAATTAAGTAACTAACTAATTAATATAATTCTTTCCATAATTACTAGTTTTTAATGTTTACTTTCTCTCGACCCCGCGGAGAGAGAAGTATTGTGTTATTTAAAAAAAATTTAACACATATTTTGATAAATGTTGACGTTATAAAACCCCCCTGAAACAGAAAAAGTAGTTTTAGCGATGCCACGCACCCGCATCTCGGCCTGGACACGAAATAATTTTGCCGATCGGGCTGAAACTTTGTATCCAGGGTTTTATTAAGGTTACCGTAGGGATTTTTGGGAATAAGATATTCTAATAAAATATATAAAAAATGGAAAAAGATGGTAAATCTTAAACAAACCTATGTTGAATATAATATAGTATATAGTAAATAGTTTTGTGTGTAGTTTGAACTATACTTGGTGGGTGACACTCATAGGTATTACACTTAGGAGAATTTAAAAAAAAACACTTTTTTTTATATCTCTGGCGGTGGCACGATGATTTTTAAAACTCGAGACCACTAAGTGTTTTCGGGAACGCTCTCTGGAAGATGATATATTCATTCTTTAATGATGACATTATCTACAACAATGGTGCCATCGAGATCCCTACCACAGCTAGAAAAAATACATATAATATAACATTGAACAATCTAAATAAAATTTATCACTGCATGTAAAACTACTATGTAAAACACACACTTATTGTAACTTTCTGTAGGTTATTATTATTACAATGTTTCCACATCTAAATCCTACCTATGGACGTCGGGGTGGACACATTACTAAGATTACAACTGAGAAAATAATTTCAATTTCCTTTGTTATAGTGCTGGCTAACAACAATAATAATATATGTTAAGACTTAGATATTGTTATTTAAGGAACTCAGAAAATATGATTTCAAATTTAAGATTTTATAAATGTGAATACTAATAAAAAATTCCATATACTACTGAAAGACTGGAAAAGTTATTTATAATCTTGGAATATCAATTATAACACAAATTCATAATATTTAAAATATTTCATTGACTCTAACACCATATTAAAAATAACAATACAAGTGTAGTTTGATACAAGGATGAAAAATATAAAACAATTTAGAATAAGGTTAACATCTCCAGTCAAAAGTTTTGAATATAATATTATTTATATATATATATATTGAGGGTTGATTTAAGTTTAGTGAAAAACTCTAAATCGCATCTGAAATCAGCGCCCCTTTATTTCTTTTGGTACTCCAGATCGGTTTTACAGTTTCCATTGAATATGGTACAATATTGAAATACCGAAAAATGTTGGATAATACGCTTCCAGAACTCTCCATCTGATCTGGAATGCCAAAAAGGAGTAAAGGGACGTTGAATTCAGCTAAGACTTAGACTTAACTAAACTTTTTCATTAAACCTAAATTAACTTTTAATTGATATATATTATATTCACAACTTTTGACTGGATATGTTAACCTTATTTTAACTTGTGGTTTCAAATCAGTTTTATATTTTTCATCCTTGTATCAAACTACACTTGTATTGTAATTTGTAATATGATGTTAATGATAGTTTGACAATTTGACTCTTTTAAATGCACTAATTATTGAGTCAATGAAATATTTTAAATATTATGAAATGTTGTTATAATTGATATTCCAAGATTATAAATTAATTGTCCAGAGTCTTTCAGTTGTATGGAATTTTTCATTAGTACTCACATTTATAAAATCTTAAATTTGGAATAATATTTTTTGAATGCTTTAAATAACAATATATAAGTATTAACTTATATTTATTCCCCCCTTATTAAAGATTTATTTAGAGTGTTTAATCAAATTTTGAATAATAATAATAATAATAATTAACCTATATTTCTTTGATATATATGTAATAGATATAATACAAGATAATTAAATTCAAAGTAAATTTTTTTAGACCATGTATGTCCAAATATAAATATTATTTGACCAGTGTAGAATAATTTACAAAGTCTATTAGGTGAGCTAAGCTCTTTAAGACAAATATGGATTGTTTGGAGAATATTAAAGTATGGAATCAATTCAGATGTTCTTTCTAAAGGTTTAAATAGTTTCTGATGTTGAATTATAGAGATAAATTTATATAAAAATATAAATGTGTCAGATCTCACCAGGAAACATAATAATGTTTATGATTATTCCTTCTAAGATATTGGTTGAAGATTAGTTCATTATTTACATTATAATTATTGAATTTCACTCAATAAAAATACACGGGTTGAGTGAGTACTAGGCTCTAGCTTGCTTGATATATATTTTAAATTCACTTAGCCACACACGTTACATGATTCTTTAAATTTTTGGAGAGGACGAAAACATATTTGTATTTGAAATTTGTAGACACCAAGAAGAAGACCCTAGCTTTATTCAAACAATGTTCTAATATCTTCTTCTAGAGCAAAATTTAAAAAAGTTATTTCATCTAAGTCCAAAGAGAATATCAATATATGATAAAAAAAAGGTAAAAGGATTAGCCATAAACTAGAAATAAATATAATCTAAAATTTAATTTAATATACAAGTTGAAAAGATATGAATATAAAAAATATTCAAAATAGAGTCGAAATCCTCAATTCTATTTGTCTAAATCGAAACTCATGCTAGTTTAGGAGTAAATAAATCTTCTTTACAAATAACCTCTCCGCAAGATTCCTCTGAGATCAGCTCTACCCAAATGAATATCTTCTATATGGGATTATCGCTCTCCAAATAAATGTCTCACTTCTTTTATTTTCTTTCCAAACGAGAATCGCTCCTTACTTGTTATTAACTGATTATGTCTTGAATAGCTATGGCCGACAATAAAAATGAACTAGAAGAACTCAGAAGACGAGTTAAAGGATGCATATGTTTAGTAAAAATCGAAATGTTCTCCCGTATTTCAAAATACGTTTTATTATTACTATTATCATTATTTTAAACACTTTTGAACCGTATATTTTGAATGAATATAAAGTTTATCTGACCTACATGACAACATAGCGTGCTATATCGCAGACGAACTTCAAAGCACACTTTAATTCATAAAAATATAAAAATAAAATATTGTAAAATACTTCTACAAACTATAAAAACAAATGGAAAAGTATAGTAGGGTGCCCAATAACAGCAAAATATCTTAACTTAAAATTAAGGGTAGTTTACTTATGTGCCAAAAGAGAGAGAAAAAACATAGATTTTATTGAAATCGGCTCTAAAAATTTTGATTTAATTTAGTATCCAAGCAATATTTAAGATAACAAACAAAATGAGTGGCGCATATAATTTATTCCATGAAAATTACTTAAAAAGTAATTTACATCGGCGGATATCTCCGATCATATCTTTGCAAGCCTTTGAGATACGAGATAACATGTCATTTAAAAGTGGTAGTAAAACTATAAATGAAACACTTTAACTGAAATATATTTTTTTATAAATACAATCGTTTCTCAGATATTGACAAATATATCTTTCAATTGAGGCATGGGAAACTGATTGTTATGCTCTTTGTTGAACAGAACCATTCATTTTTTTCTCAATATAATTGTGTAACAATATATATTATATAATTTATGCTTTTTGGTGGAATGTTTCTATAACAATATATATGATTTTGTTTCACATATCTTATGAGTTTTAAGTGTATATATATATATATATATATATATGTATTTGTAGTTAAAGAAGCGATAGTCTGTGCAGTTCACCTTATTATTTATTTTAATCCTGATTTGGATGTTCTATTTAACGATACATTAATTGCATATAATATTATTTTGTTTGAAAATAAATTAAGAAATTGTAGACGGCTTGATAATATATCAAATCTAGATTATGCGTTAGTTATTTGATAAGTGTTGGAATATAGGAATTATGTAAGTATTTTTCTTATGAGCATTTTTCACAACAATTGTTAATCTAAATTATACCTACTTACTCTATGGTAGGCGTGACAAAATCGTTCGATCATTGGGGCCACATTTAATATTAACAATAGTAAAGGGTATGCATTACAAAAAATCTGTATTGTTGTCTTAATTTAAAAAAATTCCAACTTAGTATCTTATTATTACAAAAATAAAAGACTAGGCCCCCTATATAAAACCATAATACTGACCCTTTTTTATACAAAAAATTTGAAACCATAATACTAATGTTGGGCTTTAATTCTTGTGCCAAAATAAATTTCATAATACATTTTGATAAGTGTGTTTTCAGTAAACCGAGATCTCTCGGGTGCTTGGTTCTATTTCTTGTGAAAAAATGACTGTTAACTTATGTGTGTGCTGTCAAAAATTGCACATATATCGTGCGTAAATTTAACAAGTTTTTAAAATAGATCAATATAGGAGAACGAGTTCAGATTCTATACTGTAACCTCACATTCCAGAATTATCCAAATCATGTCCAATCCCCAAATATCACAGTCCTTAGTTGTATTTTCTTGACGTTTACAACGGTAAGAAAAGATTCGCATTGCATGATGGGTTCTAATAAGTTCCGTGGGTCGCGATTATGACATGTCTACTCTATGGCATTAGAAACTCTACGGTTCATTTCCGCACTTATAAAAGTACGCCATGTAATTTTATATCTTGAGCTTATTCTAACCAATCCACCTGATTAAACCCTCTCTCTTTCAGGTCCATTCTAGTGTTATCCTCCCATCTGTGTCTATATCTTTCCCCTGATCTCTTTTCATTATAAACCATTCAACAATCGTTTTCCAGACAATATTAGTTTTTTTTAATTACTTAAAAAGTTCCAGATATATTATGGTGTCTTTGGCAGTTTGTGTGCTTGTTAATAAATAGAGTTTAAAGGAGTCCAATAAATACAACCATCAAGTAAATTAAAAATTGTATGTGTCGCATTTAAACAATGCTCTTCCAAAATTCCTTCTCAAATTTCCGAGCTTCTCTTTTAAACTCTTTGAATATATTCTTATTTATTATATTTTTTTACCTAACAGATGCCAGTATAGTTAGTATTTGTTATTTTATTTTATTTTGTATTGTGGTAGGTATTTTATTATATTTTTACTAAATTTACTTTGTATTTATTATTTATAAAATTTTATTACTATACAGTGAAAATAATATTTTACAAATAAAACATAATTAGATATTTGGTCAAAATGTTTGCTTTGTTTAAATTTTCATACCTTTTAGAAATATCTTGATGAATTCAGCTAACTTTAATTTCAAAATTCTCAATTTTCTTACTTAATTGTTTAAAATTGAACTGTGAAACTTAAGTAAGATAAAAACATCCATAATACAGCCTCTGCTAAATTTCAGCTCTTTTATCGCTGTTACATTTAAGTTGTTTAATGTAAACAATTAAGTGACGAGAGCTAAATTGTCAGTAGACAAAAAAAAAATGGAATATTCTATTGACACGCGTTGGTTCAATTCTGATCCAGCTATCTATTGGAAATACTAAATGTCAACCCCATTCAAAGGTTCGGCTCTTCGCTAATTAGTCACATGGACTTCTCAATTGAGTGTAAGCCGATTCCCCCCAAGTTGGGCAGTAAGATAGTTTCATAAGATAAGCTCTCTTCTTACCTAACACGCAAAGCCTGGTGACGGTCGTGTTAGGATCACCATGCAAGAACGTGATAGTCACCCTCGGCGCGCGTCACAGACCAATGGGTCTCACGAGGGTCATACCAAGGGATAGTTAGACGTAATAAAGGTCACTGACACGATAGTCTTCAACTACTACAAATCTTAGTTAATATCCAACGATTAATCAGATAAATCTTTGCCGGGACCGGGGATCGAACCCCGGCCGCCAGCATAGAAGTCTGACACCTTACCCCTAGACCACCATATCTTCTCGCTGTTACATTTAAGTTGTTTAATGTAAACAATTAAGTGACGAGAGCTAAATTGTCAGTAGAAAAAAAAAGGAATATTCTATTGACACGCGTTGGTTCAATTCTGATCCAGCTATCTATTAGAAATACTAAATGTCAACCCCATTCAAAGGTTCGGCTCTTCGCTAATTAGTCACATGGACTTCTTAATTGAGTGTAAGCCGATTCCCCCCAAGTTGGGCAGTAAGATAGTTTTATAAGAGAAGCTCTCTTCTTACCTAACACGCAAAGGCGACGGTCGTGTTAGGATCACCATGCAAGAACGTGAAAGTCACCCTCGGCGCGCGTCACAGACCAATGGGTCTCACGAGGGTCATACCAAGGGCTAGTTAGACGTAATAAAGGTCACTAACACGATAGTCTTCAACTACTACAAATCTTAGTTAATATCCAACGATCACATTCATTGTAGATTATTTGTAGATCTTCTAGCACTTTTCAATAAATAATATAAAAACCACTATCTCACCTTTCTTTCAAGTCACACCTTTTCCTTCACACAACCCCTTTAGCCATTCTGACAAACACCCACACGGAGGTGGGACGGAAAGGTAGTGACGTTGTGCTACCAAGAACGACAGTGTGGATTAAAAAGGTAACTACATTTTATATCAAAAGTAGCATTTTAATGTCGACAGTCCACAGTGGTACATAAACGTATAGTAAAATATCATTTGAAAATAGATTAAGTCAAAACAATTTATATTTGCATTGCACTTTGTTGCCTAAGGTGGAGCGATCGTGTCTCAAAACGTGGTTGGGTTCATCGGAAGGGATTTTTCCACATTTTATTTAGCACCATGGTTTTCTCATTATCTTCCCGTGCTAATGTTAGTACACTTCTTCTAAAACTACTTTCCCAATTACTACTCCTTCGATTAGAAAGTTAACAACTATTGTGTTACTCGAACTGACACACATACAAGCCCTTAACAATCACTATCTGCTGTAGTTTTGTCAGCCGCGTTCACTTGTTTCTAGTTCTGGTTCGTCATATGAAATGTTAAAAGTTGTGAAGTTAGTCTGACTTTTGGATTAAGTGTGTGTGTTAGTGTGTAATAGAGATAGATGGAGAGAAATATAAAATAATTATCAGCGACACACACACCAAGTGGCATGGTTCCTTACCAACTACAATCGATACAAGTGTCTAATCCTCACAACTTTGAAGCAGCCGTCAGATAACCGAACTGAATTGAAATGGCTTGTACCTAAAGCAACGGGTGTTCGAAGGAAAGTGCTGTCGGTGACAATGTCAGGGAATGAGCCATTGCCTGTCATTTGTTTTACAGTTAAGTGCTTCATCGTGTCTCGCAATTCACTTGTCTTTAGTTTTAGGTAACCAAGTGACACATTTAATAATGAACTTACGTTTTCTAGGGTTTTTTTACACAAACATGTTAGCAAATACATTACTATACAAGTTAGTAGTATACTAATACATTATTATTATTATTACTACTAGCACTTTTTAATTTTTAAGAAAACTCGCATATTAGAGCACGCGAATAAAAGACAAACTTCGTCTTGTCCGGTTCTCCGACTCTGTGTACGGTTGAAGGGCAGTATTCTTGTAGTTCATGAAACAATATTTTTTGGCAAAATTAATCAAATATTCCTCCAGTAGAAACATTGAGTTTAATTTTCTTCACATGGCGATATCAACAGTTTTTGAATAGCTATCAAGGTGTCCTAGAATTTAATGACAACTTTTATCTTCATTTAAAAAGTTCCACAACAAATGCCGCTGTGCTCGTGACAGATATTCAGGAACTGTTGATCTCACCATGTGTAGAAAATTAAGCTCAATGTTCCTACTGGAGAAATACTTTATTCACTATGGCTAAAAATTGTTTGCTATATAAAAAATTGCAATACAACTGACCTTTTCTCAATACCACCTTAAACACGGTTCACAATTTTTCCATAGACACATAGCAATTTCAAACCACGAGCTAGCAACAAAACAGCCGAACCCACTCAGCCACTTTAACGATTAGAAATTTAAAATACCAACAGTAAATGTAATATACTTTTATACAACGCCTGCTATCAAATCAAGATCTCTGTGATCTGATCGTGTCTTAGTACCCATCTGAAATGTCCACATATTTAAACTATTGAGGTATGAATGAGAAAGTTATAACTGAAAGAAAATGTACCGCATTAGTGTGGAAGATAGGTGGAAAATAATTTAATTAATAATAACCTCAGTTCACACAACTATGGTTAGAATTATGATCTCATCACCATTAAATCAATCTAGACTAGCATTACTTTTAATCCGTAGAACCAATGGCGTGGCTGTTATATAACAATACGCTATAAATATATTTTAATTATAGCTTAATTACTTTAATAAACGATATTCACGCATGTTATTCGATTATACCTTGTAAAATAAAGTTTATTTCACATTACTTAAATTCTTTCTATTTTTGACTGTTTTAACTCAACAAATGATATTCGATGTCCACCATTCACAAACATTAGGCTTATTACAAAATAAATGATTTCGTATAAATGGCGCAGTAACTTATTCGTATTCAACAGGGAGTATTTATTTTGTAAATTTGGACCTCTTGAACAAATGATCTGGGCAAGAATGGTGTGTTTGTTCTCATGCTAATAATATTTGACTGGCGCAAACGTTTGTTTTGTGTTAACAACAAAGGAATTGTTCAGAGGAACGAATTCACTGCCAGCAATCAATGGACAAATATTCGAGACTATAATCAATGGGCTGGTTTGCACATGTGTGTGTGTGTGTGTTCGATTAAAATATGAAGCATGAAATACGTGACGTTACCGGGTAAGCATAAATAACGGCGATTTTTCGTTCTAGTCTATAATGCTAGTGTTCTGGCCATTAGTGACTTAACTCTACAAAGGAATCATAATGATAAAGCTAATCTCACCAGGAATCGATGTAACTTGTCTACCAATCCAAAATATCCATTGCATACCAAACTAGACAAAACGAATCCCTTAATATACTTTTACCAAATAAAATATTAAAAATCTTGTGAATCTCAAAAAATAAAATCGGACACATTAAAAACCAATATTATAAAATTAACATATTTACTTTTTATTCTATTTTAAGTTATTTATATTCAAAGTATACACAATATCATTTACGTGAGAATTTTTTAAATGTATAACGCATTATGGATTTAAAAGAAGTAAGTGTTATCAGTAGCTTTTTGTTATTTACGCGTTTTATAATGTGTATTTGTTAGTCGATTGTATTCATATTGGAGTTTCATCAATAATGAAATCTTACAAATTTTCTCTTAAAACATATACCTAAACTTAGAATTAAATAAGTACATGTCTAAACATAAACATTTCATGTGAAAAAATTTAAGAATTAAAATCAAACTTAACTCATTTATAGAAATTTAGGTTTAATTAATATTATTGTGAGTCATGTTCATGTCTCTTATGAACAAATCGGATACTTTTAACAAAGAATTACCTATCTAGGCCTACCATTAAAACTTTTTTTTAAAACAATCATGGGAAAATACTACTAAAGCATCGATGTCAAAGGTTCACATGTTTAGCTTTCAAAAAGTGTTATAAAATGTGTAACTACACCAAGTTTATATTATTATTTTTAGCACCGCGTCTTACTACTCGTTTGAGTTATACCAGTTATATATACTAAAAACGGCTGTGGTTATACGCTAATGTTATAATTACGCAAATGGGTTAGCTATGTTTAAGGTTAAATTGAGAGGAAATGTACTTGAATATGCATGGAGGGAGAGTGGAAAATATTTTTTAGGAAAAACTCTCAGAACACTGGTCTCCCCATTAACGTAATTCTATTGCGAATTTAAAGCTTTTGACTATGCGACCACCGAAAGGGGATTCACTAAGTTGAAATGCCTCTAGTTAGGCAATGTTAAAAAAAATTGAAAATAAATTCCAATACGCAAGAAGTGGTCGAGAGAGGGATTCAAAATAAAACATAAATAAATTTAAACTGCATTGAACACACATTATTTTTAATATATCTTTGTTATACATGTTATTTTTTCCCCCTTGCAGTCTAAGTCTCTCTAGCAAGTATTATTTTCTAGCTAGCTGCCCTTTATTATTACTTATATTTAGAAAACAAACCATTGTAACTTCTTTTATCAGATATGTATGATTATGTTTGGTATCAGTTGAATTTGGAAATTAATATTCTAAATTGAAGCAGATACTGTTTGAAAAACCACATCAATTTCAACATATTTTGACCAAATTTTGTACACATCCAATTTCAATATCATATTTAATCTTTTTTTAATGAGTACACTCAACACAAGGGCTTTTATATATTTAATCTAGGGGTAGTAATTGGAAAAGCAAACACAATTTAATGCATCCACATTAGTAAGATGCGAGTATGGAAAAAATCCTATACAAATCCCACAATGTACTAAGTCAGGATTCTAACCTCTACCTTCCAGTTGGCAGCGTGTTAGTCGCATTAGACCATGTTCTCACTACAGAGGATATATTTACTCTGACACAAATAATCATCGTTTGATTCTAACCCGGGTACACTAAAGAGGATTATTTTTCATATGGTTTCCAATTCTCTACCAAAACAAACGATGTGTAGTTTACTAAAAACTTATCCTTCTCTTTCTATTATTTCAAATTAGATAATTTAAGTCATTAATAGGCATCACTAGCAATGGGGCGAGTTCAAAACCAAGTTACAAATAATGAACATAATAATATATAGAACACAACGGTTACTTTAACAGATATTCAATGCACAGTAATAGCAGGGGTATTTTAACAAGCACGTCTACCTTTGGTTGCAGCAAAGAATCAATACTGAACTGTCATTATTTTAAAACAATTCTCTTGTCCTACGTATCCTCTATACTTGTTTAAGACATAACCTTGCATGCGTGAATAAAACTTTATCTACAATGTCCACATAGGAAAGTTGGAATTATCGGTTTCTACTTTGTTACGTCACCGTGCTATTGGGTTTGCCCACAACTTTGCCTTACATAATTAATGCCTCATCTGGTTTGTATTAAACGGTAAACTTTATTGTGCCAATATCAACGCTTTTAACATTTTTAGCAACCAGGCCTGGCATAGTTTGCTCATATTCAATTAAAGTTAGAAATATAACATATTCGGCCGCATTCACTTGAACAAATAATATATACTTTAATTGGATTTAATTTTTGTTGAGTAAAATAAATTGTACAGCTCACCGCACCGCACATACTTTATTTCTTCTTTATCTAAAATTGAGACATTTACTTTAAACTCACTAAGATTTATGAAATGACGTTGTTGTAGAAATATGGTGGGAGAAAAATAGGATCACATTTCACCAAAGAGCACGAGTGAAATAATATACACATTTACAGAAACATATTGAGAAAAAGTAACATTTCTCTTCACCAAAAAGCAAAACAATCAACTTCCGATTTTTGAGAGTTCAATTTAAAAACTATATTTGCCGATAACTCGAAAACTATTGGTTTAACAAAAATACATTTCAATTAAATTTTTTTTATCAATAATAGTACAACTTTTCAATGATAATTTATTTCATATCTCAATTAGTTGCGTAGATATGATAAAAATTAGAAACTTCCGCTCCTGTAAAGCACACTCAGTCATTTTAATGGGTAAATGAATGTTGCAATTTTGTTTGTAGTGTTTAACAGTGTCTATCTAAGAAATGAAATTAAAATAATTTGAACTCATTTTGAGAAAATTAATTATTTCTCTTTTTATCCTTCAATAAATTACCCTTAGTTTTAGGGTTTGATATCTAATTTCAGAACTCTTCAGAGAAACCTTATAAAAACCCAATATAAAAAGTTTTAGTCTGACCAGTAAGTTGAGTTGGGCTTAGCTCAAGATATAGACACGCAATCAAACAGCATCAAGTAAACAACTTTTCGGTTTCAGAGGGTCATGAAACGACATTTATCGAAATCTCGATTTCGAATTTTTTGACGATCACAATACTTCTTTCTCAGAGAGTTCAAGAGAAATTAAATATGTGTTAGACGTATACGCACACTTTTACACTAAATACAGTTATTTTTAAATTATGTCATTACTTAAAATCCTTTATCTGGGATAGTGTTTGTTTTGTAAGTGCAGCTTTAATTGTAATATTTTAAAAAAATGTTATAAACTGTATAAAATTTAAAATAAATATGTATTTTTATACCTTATGTTGTAAAATTATTTGTGTATTCAAATTAGTGTTTATGAATCGGTACGGATATATAGGCCGATATATCTCAGTGATGTATAAAAAATCTTTATGTATTTCATTATAATGGTGGTTTGTACAGTATGGATGATATTCAGTTGGTATTTACACATGGTGAATGAGTACATGAGTATCTTGGAATCATTAACTATAGACTTACACTGTTTTAAATTTCCAAATGCTGCTCATTGGATCACAATTTCACTGGAAATTGTACGTAATATAAACCAAAATACTATACTATGAATTATACTTAAGAACATAAAAATTAGTATTACCATATGTACTTGAGTCAAGGTCTCATCATCTGACTCTCCGAAAATAGAGAGGTCATGGTTCAAATCCCGGTATAATATACCGAGTTAGTTTTTTTATTAGATACCTTTCTACTCTTCCTCCACGAAAATTTGGATACATCTATTTTAATGTTTTCTAGTGCAAGTTAAGTTATTAGCATCAGTGAATGCACTCATATGGAGCTCCTTACCAATCATATATTTCTGATTTTTAAATTATATGAATAATAAACCTTTCCAGCCAGTAAAGATTTTTTTAAATATATCTGCATTGGTTTGGAGTGAGAGTCAAAAGAATTTTAGAAAAACCTCCTCATTAGACTCTGTCAGTATTTAAACCCAGATAACCCTGTCACAGGCAAACAAGAATAGATGAGGTTAATGCATTATCTTGAATGATTGACGATTGATTTGAAAACTATCACAGTCACTATGACCAACTCCTGAACACGAAAGTGCCTGGCGTGGTAGGCAGAAGATCAATAATTTTCCTTCTCCTGCAACTTAGCCCAAATTTGTCATCCCTCTCTCTCTCTCTCTCTCTTATTAGTGGTAGTTATTACAGTTATAATATATTTGTATTTTCAAGTATTTTTAATTTCCCAACAAACAAGGAAGTACAGTATTTTAAAGGAGAATAATAGGTCATGTTTATTTATCAACAAATATAGCGCTGATAGGATATATAGTAACAACTGCATAGCTATTGTAGGATTTCGCTAGGAAAAAACATTCTGAAAATACATATATGTTGCACTCAACATTGATAAGATTTTATTATATCATTATTGTTATTTTATAGGTAATGATTATACCAGGAAAACGTTACAGACAGCTACAGATAACATTACGCCATGTATACCTTTTTTTAGCTGTAAGATAAGGCCTTTCCTCTGAAAAGGAGCCTCTTGACAAGTCTTTTTTCTTGGAAGCAGTAAACAGTTTCATGATTGAGGTACGCTTGAGACTCTAGGATGATAGATACTGAAGATGGAATATGTTTAGTGAGAGTTTGAGGAAAGAAATTTGAAGTAAGCCATGATACATACATATTTCTTTTGGAAAACATATTCTTATTTAATTTCATAAAAAGATCAATTACTGATACCCAATAAAATATTTGAAAGAAGTAGTTACCTAAACATTTGTAAAACAAACCTTCCCACCCTCCTCACCTCCCCCTTACAGCCCTTCCACTCTTAAGACTTTAGCTTCCTTCGTTATATTTAGGTTCCAGAGCTTTTTTTTTAGCACCAAGTCTTACTACCCGTTCGAGCTATATGCTTATATCCTAACTACGCTAATAGTTTTTAGGGATTAGGAAAGTTGTATTTAAAGGAAGTGTACCCACATTTGCGTGGAGGGAGAGTAAATATTAAAAAAAAACTTTCACTACAACTGTCAGAAATTCGATCCTCGATCTCCCCGTTTTCGACAGTCCAATCTACTAAGAGAGTAGCGACTTAGACCATGCGGCCAACAAAGCGATTTCCCCACATCTTTAGACAGTGAAATCCTCCTAGGTTTAGCTCAAGGACATTCACAGATCTCCCGGTAGCCTTTATAAGACTATCATGTTATCATTATCCTAGTTTGCGTGTCTTACCACATCAATGATCTGCATGAGGGTGAGACCAAAACTGAGCTGAAGAGGATCCGACTCGTTGTGCCACGGGTCGCTCGAGGACGTTGTAGTGGTCTAGAAGTGTGTGGAGCAAGCGCTTTTCGTGGGGGCCTTGGAGCGACTCTAAGACAAATCAATCAAACTAATTGAATTAGAAGCAGAAGATCATGTTGAAGGTTTTGGAATTGAACATATTATGTAAATACATCTTCTGTGGTTCTAAAAGTATCCTGTCGTCGTCGAGGGTGATAAGGTGTTAAAACAAAATACACCACAGCCAGCTAGGGGTGTTTTTTGGACCAAACTCCGGAATAATTATAAAATATATATTTTGATTTTAATAACCTTTTCATTTGTGCGACTTTAAAATCATATTTAAGAAAATATCTTTAAAAAATATAAAATAATTCTTAAAATACAATTTACCGAAACAAGTAAATTCAAGTGAAAATATACATTATTTTTGACCATTTTATTTCCAGAATTAAGGTTAAACATAATAATAAACTAAAATTAATCAGAGGGATGTCTCCTCAATGGTAAATTTCAGCATCAACTTATTATTTTAAATATTTCCACGCACTTATGAATTAGGCATTATAGATGTGTGCGAGATGCAAGGCTGTGATTTGGGAGGGGGGAGATTGATCTTCGTTTGGGTTCCCACTTTTCTTTCTCTAATTTGGTAAGCAATAATTTATTTTGACAAATATTTCTTCTATTCAAACCAAATTAATCCAATGTAAGTTATCCATCCTGTTTTTAAACGTTGGATAACTCAGGTCACTGACAGCCAAAACGGTCAACATAATTCTACTAAAATAATAACTATTATTAATTCGTTGGCCACACTTTAGACTTGAACCGTATTTAAAAAAAAGTTAAATTGTACACTTATTCAACTAATAGTATGTTTTATTTGTATCTTACAATCGTGTCTTAATACATGTTTAGGCTATGCGTACATTTTCTAATTATGCTAGTTGGTTAAGACTTAGGGATGAGGAAGGTTGAATTTAGAGGAAGTGTACCCTCATTTGCCTGGAGGGAGAGTGGTTAATCATACTGGAAAAACTACCCTTCTTACACCCGAACAAGATTCAAGCCCTGATCCCCCTGTGATCGTTAGTCTACTCTATTGTGAGAGTGGCGCCTTGGAGCATGCGGCCACCAAAACAGATAATAGTATACTAATAACATAGAATGATATTTATATTTTGCGAATGCATTTCTTGACAATACATTTTCACCTAGAAACAGAATTGAAAATAACAGTGTAGAAAAAAACTCAAGCCCTGATCTCCCTGTGATCGTTAGTCTACTCTATTGTGAGAATGGCGCCTTGGAGCATGCGGCCACCAAAACTAATAATAGTATACTAATAACATAGAATGATATTTATATTTTGCGAATGCATTTCTTGACAATAAATTTTCACCTGGAAACAAAATTGAAAATAACAGTGTAGAAAAAACATATCCAGAGCATCCAATCGGGAGTCCACCTCCATTATCTAATTTAGAGTCTGCTACACTGTTCGTAACGTGCAAACTTCCGTGAGCCAGGCATTATCTACAGTTCATCACATTCATAGTTTTTATCTAATTCTATTTTTTGTGTATTCATCTCGTCCGGGCAATCAGAATATTCACATGATGGAGTAGGGATGCGTATTGTATAATTTGAAGGCAATATAACTGTGCGTGCTGGGAGAGTGTGAACACATTTAGGGGAAAAAACCTCGGAACACCCACCAAAGATCCGAACTCTGATTTCTCAGTTAATGACAAACCAAGGTTGATAAGCTTGACGCCTTGGCTCTTGCGCTCACCAATGTGGGTCTTAAAGTCTCTTGAAACATTATAAGAGTTGAATGTTATTATAAAAATGATGATAATCATTCGTGGAAACTAAATTTCTGTTGGTGTTTAAGATATCATTTTACAATCTTTTATCAGTAAACTAAATTTGATGTTTAAATTTTGCTTTTATCATTCATTTTTCTTTAATATTTTCTCGAAATACCTTTAATTTAAACAATTGCTAATTAATTATTCAGAAATAATTTTAAAACAAATCCTATCTTTACAAATTTTGAAATACCCTATGGCCAAAACATGAAACAAAAACTTCTAACTGCACAGCATAAAAAGAATGCTATAGTTATTGCACTTCTATAATAAAAACATTTATTAAAAAAATATTACATTGGTTCCAAAAGTTGCTTAAAAACGTATTTTTTCCACTCTTAGAAAAATGTATAAAATAAAGCATATATTACCCCCCTTCCCCCCCCGCTGCCCCAAGATGGATACTCCTGTATCTTATTTTTTGTTTGTTTCTACTGTCCTCGTCTACGTTACGTAGATGACCAAATAGCGTGTGACTTCTGAGTGTAGTTTTTCCCCAAGGCACGGTTAACCTCCTATACCTCCCGTCACTCTTGTTAAACCACGCTTCTCGCGGAAAAACCAAAGCGATTCCCTCGGGAAACAGACGTATCGCGTGTTAGCAAACCACCACCTCCTCCTCTTTGCTTCACCAAGACTCACCCGCGTCGTTTACTTGGAATAGCTTGCCCCTCACAACACTCACCCTCTGACTCGGACCTAATCCGTATCTGAGGTCCGTTCAAGCCCGCGCGCACAAACCACATGTGAGACGCTTTGGTTTAAATCCTGTTGAGGTCGACCTTTAGTCACTCGTGGGTGAGAAAGCAGGTGGGCCGAGGCCCTGAGTCTTGAAAAGGTTAATTTGATTGCATTTTTTGACTTAATAAACACAATTACCTAACAAGAATCAGATTATAACGGGTAAAAATACCAATTTTCAAATTGACAACTACTACAACCATGGGTGCCTGCAGTAACGGGCACCTCCCTTCTCCTGGATTTTTCAATTTAATTTAATACATGAAATGTTTTCTTTTATAAGAAAACATTTTAAGCATTTTTTAATTTACTAGTTTTACTTCAAATCTTTTTCTTCGAACAAAGCTGTAATAAATTAAACCCTTTCCAAAATGTTTATTTTACCTCACTAAAATAATAAAAAATAAATTCATATATTTACCTTCATAGGGATTTCTTTCTAAAAAAATATATATTATAAGCTTATTTAATCACTTTGCAATGTACAATAATGTATACGATTTGGGATTTTTGAATAATGTCACACAATTCGCAAATGTAAGGTCATATTTATGATACAAAATATTGTATAGTTATTAATATAACGTTTTTTAATTTTTATTTTTACAAGTTAATTAGTTGCATTCAGGTTGAAACAAAACCCTGCTCTCTTCCATGTCTATATTTTTAGTATCTTTACAGCGCGAGTATAGGCCAATGTCTTCAGAAGTTTTTTCGGGCGCACGCGTGTATGGGTGGATGAGGAAATATATCCTCCTCTCTCCCTCCCTCCACACCATTCACTTAAAAAAATGTATGTGAGTGTCATTGACTACAACTATTTTATAACAATATGATATTGCTACAATAATAAATACAGATTCACATAAGAATATCGGCCTAACTCAAGCACCGAAGATAACTACCGATAACTATCCAAACATGTTTGTAGTTAATTATGTCTGTGATTTATACAAATCATATACTCGTGCAAGGAAATGTTTGTTATCCGTTATGTTGGTATTTAATAACACCCAGACAAAAGAATGTTTGCAGTTCATTAAATTTGTAGTATGTTAAGTTTGTTGCTAAACCAGATATAAATGCGAGCCCATGCAAAAAAATAATAATTGTAGGCAATAAGTTTATAGTTTAAAAAGATAGTACATAAACCCTTGCATATAAATGCGAGCCCATGCAAAAAAAAAAAATTGTAGGCAATAAGTTTATAGTTTAAAAAGATAGTACATAAACCCTTGCAAATAAAGTTTATAGTATGTTAAATTTGTAGTGAAACAGATAATAATCTGAGCCCATGAAATTTATTATTGGTAGTCCATTAATTAAATAATAATATAATAACCTAACATACTTAAGACAATTTGTAGTTGAAACTTTACAAGAATAAATTGTAGTCTGTTAAGATTTTATTTGGACCAAATTATAACTAAACCCACTCAAAAAAGGTGTTACTACGTTAAGCTTGAAGTTAAATCAGGTGATAAAACGAACCCATTCAAATGAATGTTTGTAGCTTGTTAAATTTATAACTGTATCCGCATAATCACCCGACCCCAAATAAGTTTGTAGTTTAACTCGCTTATTGCCACACTATGTGGCTAAGTGCCCTTTCACATTCGCGCGATGGTTTTGTCGCGTGAACTTTTATTCGCGCGATCAAGTTTGACGTTGCTTTCAAACGAGAGGGAAAATACCGCTAGTTTCCCATGTTCAATTGAACGTTTGACGTGGCGCAGGATGTTCCAGACTGGTGGTGCGGGAATTTTACCGTTCGATTATTTCTCTCCCTGTTTGAACGCTCTCATTTTAGTCAATATATCTCAGCGAATATAATTCGCATGACAAAAACATCGCGCGATAAAATACCTTCCGTGTGAAAGGGCCCTACTGTTTACAATGGCCATTTACAATAAGTGATCTTGTCTGTATTGTGGGGCTTATTTTTGTTGTTGCTCCGTGTCTTACTACCTTCCCGGGCTAAACACATTTACTCACTTATTGGTGCAAGGATAAGGAATATATTATAATTTATAGAAAACCAATCCGCATTTTCATGAAAGTAGAGTAATAAAACACTAACGAAAAAAGATTATCAATCTCTGTCTAGGATTTGAGCTCTGTCCACGTCACCGACAAAAAAGACCAGAGGAGCCTGACATTCAGTTCACGTGTCCACTGACACGGGTCTGCGTTGGGATGATAAATACATTCTATTATTCGCGAGATAGTCCTGCTACCCGGAAGGTAAACGACAATTTATTTGACGTATTAAAAATGAACATTCTGAACCGACTAAGTATATTAACACGCAACTAATAAACTAACTTAAATCTATAACAGACACAGAAGCCAGCACCCCTAACGCTAATTCATCACTGTGTAAGCGGAAACCCCAGTTTCACTGATGATTCATTCTTCGGTCATTTCAGGGATGGAGTCAGGGACCTTTAGCTGTCAGTTGTTAGCGTGTCTGCTCAATCTAAGGTGTCGGGCCATAAATATCTATAAATTAGGGCTTTGTCTGTAATATTTCAATTACCATGATAGATTAAGTCAGTATTTAAGTCTTGTGCTAGAATAATTTGTGCTTTCATATGGTGCACAAAATAGCCGATTTGAAAAAAAAAACTATCTCTGCTTGCTCATAGAGTTGGACGTGTTTTAATAAGTAATAATACTCGATTTAAAAAATATATATATCTCTTCTTGGTGGGAGTGTTGGACATGTTTGAATGATCAGAAACAAAATATTTGTTTACATATAGTTACCGTTGGATAAAATGTAACTCGTATTTTGTTTTCAAACCAGAAAAATGTCGTACATCGATCCACCCCTCTTATTGGTCGAGTCACATCACGAGGTTTGTGGTGGCCAGATGCGTCCCTGTAATATACCGTGGCACGTGACTTGTATTGGATTTAATATTGTTCGGGTTAGAAGGGGTGTTTCGGATATTCTGGGGTCGTAAATGTATATACGGAACTACCAACTACCCTTACTTGCTTGTTCAAGTTAATTCTTATATATATATATATCAAATTCTACTGGGGAAGTCCAAAGTAAATCAAAATTGGAACATCTTTCATTTAAGGATACAAAATTGTGATCTTTACTAATATTTATATTTCGTTTTTTTATTTTTATGTTATATAGTATTTTGGCTTTATGTGTCTTACTACCCATTCAAAGTATTCATTGCTAACTTACTTGCTCGATGGCATTAGGAACTCGAATTTCACTGTCGCACTTAAAGAAAGTACGCCACCTATCCCTATCTTGAGCTAGTTCTATCCAGTCCACCTCATTACACCCTATCTCTTTCATGTCAATTTTAATGTTATCCTTCCATCTGCGTCTAGGTTCTCCCAGTGGTCTCTTCCCATTGGGTTTGCCGGTCAATACTCTGAACACGGTTACAGATTCTCCCTTTCGCGTGGCATGTCCTGCCCGCCATAATCTGCGAGACTTGTATATGTTAATAATGATATTAATTACTAACTCTTAATTAAATCGACAAGATGAGAAATCTGGATTATATATATTTTTTTTAATGCTCCAGCCCCGTTTTGAGATACGTGTGGGAGAACAACAATGAAAACCTCCATACGTCAATCAAAATCGCTAGAGCCGATTTCAAAGTATTCGATTTTTTTCTCTTTGGCCCCTTAAGTAAACGTATCTTAAGTTTAGGGATTGATTGATAGTTACAAAAACATAACTTAATTTGAGAAATTTATGATAGTTTAAAAAAAACTTTGGGGAACCTTTTAAAAATCCTTCAGTTCGATCAGTAAAATGGTTTTGCCCTAGGCCGGTGAACAGACTGACAAACGGTATTATATAAACAACTTTCTCTTGTTCAGAGGGGCCATTAAGCGTCGACGGACACTCATCAAAATCCGAATTTAGATTTTTGTTTACGATCACATTACTTTCTATTTTTCTATGGGTTGCACTAAAGTAAAAGGAGACCAACTTAACAAACTCGAATATAATGAGTGTCACCTTATTGTTTGGCAGTATTAGCAAAATTACTAAAACAAACAATACAAAACAATCTCAGGCTTCATATAAAAAACTAACTAATTAACTCATGATTCAGTTTCAATTATTATTATAATTTAATATTTTACTGTTAATTTAAGGACACAAAAAACAAGTAATATACAATCTTCAATAACTGACATTAATTTAGTTTGTATAAAAAGTTTTTTTTAATCTTCCAGACTTCATATTTCTACTCATAATATTGTTTTTTCTTTAATCCTTTCAAGTGTGTCTTAAAGAGTACTTTTATTCGAAAGTGGGCCACGAATAAAAAATGGTTGCGAACCATTCAGTATAATTAACAATCTGACTGCCCTGTCTTCACCATTGTGTTGCTATTTACAATCAACTGATTTATTTTAGTTTCATTGGGTCTGCCCCTATGACTGAGTTGTAAGGGTGCCGTTGCAGACCAGTGTGCAACTAAGTTCGCCGGGTGTGCCTTGAAATTCTCAATGACATGTTAATATTGACAAAAAATAAATAAAATTAGCTTTATTTAATTATTTTTTAAATACCAGAAAATTTTTCAAAAGCTTTAATATATTTATTTCCAGAGAGTTGAGTAATTAATGAAAATATTAAGCTTGTCGTTTCTTACACCAAAGTTCAATTCGTCGTCGAATAGAGGATAGACACACACCCATTTCCTGTTTAACTGAGAAAATATCTGCGCATGCGCATGCCCTAGTCCCCTGTAGTGCCGCCAAGTTGGACGTTTAGTGCTCCGCGAAGGATAACAACAAATAAAAGTGTTCCATGAGCAGAAAAAGGTTGGAAAGATTTTATCTCTATAGTCCCAGATTTTATCTTATTACGTGTCTAGGATAATTCATCATTAGTGAAGTTCGTTCTATTATCAATATACTAAAATAATTATTCCTTGCCTGGGTGTTATCAATACTGTAGCGGTAGTTTATTTACATTTTATTTTAAAATATACATATATACATAATTTATGTGGTGTCTGTATGTCCAGAGTTTTTATAAAACATACAGATAGGGTACAAAGCTTAAACTTTGCATACTGGCTATTTAACTGTTGTGTTTACTCCCAAAATTCTTAAAACTGAGGTTTACTCCAAGGGCACAAACAAGACCACACATGAGTATGGTTATAGCAATAATTTTTCCCTATAGGGCACGCCATTTTTATAAGAAAAATATGAAACTAAAAAAACAACAACTATAGACTATGGAAAAAAATTACGTTACCTCCTGTCTTAAAAAAATCTAAAAATAGATTTTAAAAAAACAACAGGGAACAGACTTCACTTGAAATCCTAAAGTCAGCCTGTCGGAGCCAGGTCTTTCTTTCCCCTAGTATTTTATATAGAATAAAATACTTCTTGCATAAAGTTGATGAAAAGCACGCTGAAGCTAGCAATTACAGTTAGCTCGGATAAAATTAATAGGTACTGTTATATTGCCCCTAAGAAATTACAACCAAACCATTTAAAGCAGACATTTTCCTCTTCTTTAGCTTACTCTCTGTGTAGCAAAACGTCAGTAAATTGAAAGGAGCACGTAAGCATGGAGAAATAGCAGAAACAGAATAAAAGGCGATTGCCCAAGTCTTGCGTTCGTCAGTCGCTGAGTCTTACAGAAGGAAGCGAGAAAGATATATATATATATATATATATAAATTAAGGAGGGAGAGGAGGTATAGAGTCACTTGCAGGGAGTAAAACTTGGTAATCCTATTTTAATTGACCCTGAGCCGTGAAATTGGAAAGTAAAGTGGAGAGAACTTTTGGCAAACGACGGAAGCACACACGTCACACACAGTTTGGACCTTATTTTCTCGTAAGGACTTGAGAGAAGAGGAGGTGAGGGATTGGGGACGAAATATTTTTGAAAGAGAAATTTAAAATAACGTTTGGTAAGAGTTTTGTTAGTTCCATAGTTAGTACTCTGTAACTTTATGAAACAAGAACATATCTGAATCTTTAAACATCACATTTGACTAATTTTGGTTTACAATTTTCTTTGGCCTATGACTATTTTGATTTCTCTAATAGGGTAGAGATAAAGACTTAGAGGAAATGTACCAGCAGTTTCGCTGAAAGAGGATAAACCAAAGTTTCTAACAGTGATTCTATTTATTATAGTTTGCAGAAACCATTGAATTTACATACACTCTTTTGAGATTGATGACAAAGGTGAGTATCCAGTACATTATAATTATTCTATTAATTGACTGCCTTATAATTTAAAAAAAAATCCATTTTCAACTGCTACAGGTGTTAAAACTATTCTCAGAGTGCCTAGTCACTGATGTAGGCAAAATCATAACTCTTAAAGTGTGCTAATTAGTCTAGGGGGCCATAGAGCTGATGACCACTGCACAGAGCTGTATAAAGTAGTTCTCGATTCTAGGAAGGGGAGGTTTTTTTTTACCAAGATGGCCACTGGGGCCAGATGTACTTGTATCAGTAAATGGCTTATACCTCGGGAACTGCTGCGTATAGCTCAAATTTTCAAATGTTTGAAATTGTTCAGATAGCTTTTTTACATCACAATAATACACTTTTACTATGGTTAAACTCTTAACCATATATTTGTTACAAATACAGCAGAGTTTTTTTTTAAGTTTTTATGAAATATTTATGAATATTTCAAGTTAAGAACATCACGAAGGGGATACAGCTTAGCCCAGCAGCTAAAATAAGAAAGAAATATATTATATCAAAGCTTTTTGTAATACATGAAACGATTTTGGTGGGAAAAACACGTGTGGGAGTATAATGGCAAAAATAAAGTATTTAAAGCTTCGAAAACTTGTGAGGATCTGATATACCAGAAAGACTAGAAAAAATAAGTACTTTATGATCTTGACTGTTGTAAAAACTACTGCATGAAGGCACATATAATAAAAAAGTTCATCTGAGCCAATTTAAATTAATTGGAGGGATGACATTGAACATTTGGAATAAAGACGCTTGACTAGAAAGATATGTGAAGGAGAGTTGTGTATTTTTTGTAGCAACAAAAATACAAAAGTAGATTTAAGACAATTACTAATTTGAAAAAAATGCAAGAATTGAGAAATTATTGTTGGCAACATGTTACTTTCAAGATACATTTTTCTAGGACAAATTTTCTTTATGAGGTGAAGAGTGTATTTGTATATGAAGTTTTGTACCACTCTTTATGTATAAGTAATTACTTATTAAAATTACCAAGAAGTACTGAACAGTTTGAGATTCTAATGACAACAAAATTAAAAATTATTGATAAACCAGAATTTCCCAAAAATGGCTTAGGGAGAGTTATAAGAGATTTCTTTGTTTATGAATTCTAAATGTCAGCTTAAAACTACCACTTAGATTAGATAAATAAAAAGTCTTTTGGAGAGGATATGACTTTTACATATCCCAAGGAGCGATAAAATCTCAGCTAATACATTCTTCAAACCTAAGTGTAACACATATTGTCAAACCATCTGTGGAAGAAATAGTTTAAAAGAAAGTAATGAACTGCTAACGAAGGAGCTTAAAAACTATGAGTTCAAACTTGATGATACATTCTGTTATGATAATGATCTGGAAATAAGTCTTTCAAGCTTTGAGACTAACAAGCCTAAAATTTGGGACTTATATAAACCCATGATAGTATTATTATCATATTGATATAATAAATATATTAAAACTAAGTGTAATACCCTTTTCGAGATAATATATTATATCTTCCACAACGGCTGAAAGAATATCACATTCCATCTTTATACTTCACAAAAAATACATGAAGATGTAAATCCAAAACTTTTATTACATCGCTGAACCACATTGGTCCATGTAGCAGTTACTAAACGCTTACAGAATTAATTATTCCTTTGCTGCAATACCAGGGGGACTGGCATAAAATCGCCAAGTTCTTTTACCAACACAACTGACACAAGCAATGACACTTCGAACGTTCATGAATAACTTTGACCATGAAGAGTATATAAAGTAGGGAATTGATGTTTAGCATGATATGGTTCTAGTCCTGTTCCAAAATAAAATCCAACAAAATACCATACTTTATGGCCTGAATATAAATAGTTTTACTCAATGAAAAGGTAAATTATATTTTGAGTTGTCAAAAGCTTGTAACATTCGTCAAACATAAAGCAAGAGGAGGCGTTGATCGTGCATTCAGCACATTCAATACTCCAGAAACATTAACGATGTAAATACCAAACTTATATGGTAATTATCATGATTTTGATCAACTCGAAACTTTCCAGGTACCAGTTTTTCATACATCAGTCCGATAGCTTCTAACTTACTCATTACAGAAAAAACAAACCAAAAACTCTTTTTGTATGTGTCCTCATTCTTATTTTTCCTGCTAATAATTCAGTTTTATATAAACACAACATAGACAAACTTTCAAGAAAAAGTGACACAGGTAAATCAAAATTGTAGTGCTCAGTGAAGTGATGAAGGAGTTTATCATGTAGCAAAGGAACTTCAGTTGTAAATACCCACCAAATTTAACAATCTCTTTCTATGTATGGTTTCCTTCCACACCACAAAAATAATTATCAACTGCTGAAGGAAGTTTCTAGATTATAGTGGTGTTATTGGAGCACTGATAGAGGCCAAAGTATTTGGTCCGAATTTGGTTGGGCGTATAATACAAGGACATCGCTATTCCAGAGGGTACTAACCACTTTCTAACCAGATTAAAACACTTGAGATGTCCTGTTTGGAAAAGGGCGGCCTTGGTGCGAAGAATAAAATGGAATATATTCTTGGTCTTTTGCAGAATTAAATGCAGATGTCGGCATGTTTATAAAACAGCTTCAAAAAATTAACATTTTTTCTGTTATTGATACAATTTCTTTACAAACTCTCTCCTATTCTGAGAGACATCATAATAACTGAAAGAGAGGAAAACTAGGAGATTCATATATCTGCACTTCAAAGATCAATGCTATTTTTTTTTAGTAAAGTCAACTATGCAAGATAAGTATTGGTTTATTATGATGATTGTATAAAACTTAAATAAATGCATCTTAATATCTTTGAGTCATTTAAGAAAGGTGTATTATTTGTATTGCAGCATGGAGACAAGATATTTAGTAGTGTTGGTATAGATCAGGGCTTGGATACGCTCTACAACAAACCAGCAAAAGAACAAGGTGATATAATTGGTATCACCCTGAGAAAAGAAGTTGTAGCATTGCAAGACATATCCAAGCACGAGGTGTATTCAAAGAATAAACTTCATAGAAGAATCTGAGGAATTAGTGAAAATGATAAATATGTCCTGCATCATGAATTTTGGTATAACATAAATAAAAGATAACCAGTGCATTTTATAAATGGTCATTTTCAGTAGTGAAACGTTTAAAATAAAGTTCATTCTAAAAGGACAGCAAAACTATGGTAATTTTTGTGATGATGTATTCGTTTAAAAATCAAAGCAACTGTTTGCCATACTCTGTTTGGTGAAATCAATATAATATAATATACAACTATTATTATTTAACATTATTTATGTTATTTAATAATATATGCTTTCCTCAATGTTACCATAAATTGTGTTTTTTTATGATCCAATTCCTGTTTTTATATATATTATTTATATCAAACTGGTGTAAGCCAATGTAAAAAATATATATCCTGGACAATTTTGGTCCTTTGTAATTTTGAGATATAGGTCTAAGCCATTTACCAATATAAATACATATGGGCCCGGCGGCCATATTGATAAAACCTCCCCATCTAGAACTGCGTAGCCAAGCTAAAAATCCTCCCTGAGCATATTGGAAACATGTTGTGAAGAGAATTGCTGTACACAGCCGTGCAATGGCCATAACTTCTGTGGCCCCTGCACTAAAAGAAATATTCAGCGAGTTAGGTAGCAGCTTATACTATGAACAACACATAGCTAATACAATAAGAATGTTTCTTATGAGTGAACAGTTATTTGAACACTTCACATTGGACCTAAGATGCCACTCCACTAAAAAAAAAAAAATTGCTAACAGAGGTAAAATGTCAGTGACTTCCCCTCTAGTTTGAAAATATTTATCAAATATATTACTTCAGCTTCTTAGGAACTTCCTGAATAATCTATAGTACATACGGTACACCTTATTTTATATGTATAGTTTTCATTAAAATTATGTGACTTTAAAGATAAAAATAAAGTTTTTGCTTATTTTTATATTATTCAAGCAATGTAACTTTAGTTGAAAACATGATTTAAAATAATAGCAGCTAAATATTTATATATGAAGCTGTAGCAGTATTCTATAGTATTTTGTTTCACTCTGCAATATCAATTATATACTCACATTGTTTGTAGGTTAGAGGTTGCCTTATTTTGAATTAGAAACTAAACCAGGGATTGGAAGTGGGATGAAAAATCCCTGGGTAATAAGAACTTTTAAAATACACTCAGAAAAAAAAGAACGATCGTATGAACATAATATTACACAATTTAAAATCATGAAAATAAAAGTTATATAATTTTTAAATACAAAAACGCATTGTATACGCACTGTGAATTTATACATTTGTCATAATATCTGTGTCAAATCCTAATTTTAATATGCATTCATTATAAATTGTGTCCTTATAATTTGAAAGAAAGATGGCGATTGTTACAAAAAGCAATATGAACCATAATGGAATGGTATCTCGTTCTTTATTTATATTTTTGTATTGAAGTCGAAGCTATTCTCATCTAGACGTTACCAGAATCGATGTATAAGCGATTCATTAAAATCTTCTTGCGAAGACAATTAAAAACACGAAACATTAATAGTACAACCTATTACAAAACGTTCATATTGGAAAGTAATGTTACGCGTGAACTATCCGAATATCATTTAATTCTCTGTCTGTATGCAGAAACGTACAGATCTGCGACTGCCGGTTATTAGAGTTTTAAAAGGATTCACATCAAATGACCGTAATTGAAAAATAAGTTAAGTTCCTACTAGGTGTATTCACTACACAAAGATATTATTCGATATCATCCATGTATCAAGGGTTTTTCCATGACTGAGCCATAATCATAGACAGCTGGAGGGCTTGTTTTGTTTAAACACATCTCGAAAATTTCAAATATAAATCGGGAAGGTTACTATTGTATAGGGATTTGGAAGTCATTGACGTCAATAATATTGTCTTATTAATTGCTTGCAAAAATAAATGTTTCAAGATATTACTAGTACAAATATTGTAACCCTGTGTTTAATTGCCACGTGTGTCACACATATGACAGTAAAAAGATCGAAGTACTGTAAATCAGTGAAACCGGTCATTCCGGCATCTAAAAGCTAAAGTGTAATATAGAGTAATTAGTAGATAGGCGTATAACCCGAATGGGTAGTAAGACGTGGTGCTAATTAAAAAAATTGTTACTCGTTGAGTTTTCGTCTTAATATTCAGGGGAGGGGGAGGGGGGCCTCCCGGCCCCCCCTGCTCTGGATACGCCCTTGCATCAATATATTTCGATTTATGGTTAATTAGTTGCTAAGTTATTCTCTATGTCTTCCTTGATGAAAATACACTAATATATCTCCAATTATTTGCTCATATATTATTTATCTCCTATTTATATTTTAATAATATTTAGCCCCGCGTCTTACTACCCGTTCGGGTTATACGATTTAAGTACTAATTTACTCTAATGGATTAGGACTTGGGAAGGTTGAATTAGAGGAAGTGAGCCCGCATTTGCGTGGAGGGAGAGTGGAAAACCATTTTAGGAAAAACCACGCCCAGTTCACCCGACCGAGATTCGAACCTTGATCTACCCGTCCTCAGCAGTCGAGCTCAACACGACAAGCGCGTTATCCAACTACGCCACAGAGGTTGGGTTTTATCTCCTATTCAATGAAGATATATTATCTTATTTTTAATTATAATGAATTATTTTACATGTTATTCATTATATAATACTTATTAATGAATAAACTTCCAACTAACTCATGACTAATAATCTGCTAACTTATCGTTTTATCCTTATTAATGGAGGTGTATTCATATATTTCCAACTATTTTCCATTATTCTCTAAGTTATTAACCATATAATCCTAAGAATGTTTCCTATAGTAGCCTAAATAATTGTTTGCTGAATTATCCACCAGGGGATTTTCGTGTATAAGACCAAAACAGTATGTTTTAAAACTAAGAAGCGTTGTTTGTTGTTAGATGATCATTATTGGTAGCGGTATTTGCTGTGTCATTCTAATTGCATAGGCATTTCACTCTTTGAAATTATGGCAATGGGATATATAGAACAATATGTTCACTTTTCCACTCGCATAAAGGATTAATTTATAAAATAAAATAACAAGCATCGGGGATTGGAAGAAACCCATTGGGATCTATTAAGATGACTTGACTGTTTAATCCCAGCAAACGCTGTCAACAAAAAGTTTAGTGACTTGTTACCGGCCTTGGAGTTTTACAAGGATGATATGCAGTACACCAGCAGCGATATATCGGAAGTGGTATGGAGCCTTTGGGCATCACACTGGAAAGCTACAGACTCTCCAAAGCCAAAGAATGATATCGACACATTACAATTTTTTAGATCGAGAAATGTTTCCCAATCTGACAATTATATTAACAATTTTGGCAATAATACCAGTGACCGCATCTTCCGTTGAAAGGTCATTCTCGACTCTGAAGAGACTGAAGAATTACCTGCGCAACAGCACAGGTGAAAACCGGCTAACGTCTTTAGCTTTAATGACTGTACATATACATAAAAATAACTATCTAAAAATTATCAATTACAACAATCAAAGCAATAGAAGATGCTCTTTCACTTAAGGGTTTGTGACTTTGTGACTTGTGCTAATAGTTTTTATTCACCTTATTTGGATTATTTTTATTCTTTTGACACTATGGTTTCCCAAGTGTTTTTTATACCACTGTTGATAATATCATAAATATTTAAACACTGTTTCTTTCACTTGTATAATTTTATTTACAATTACTACTATGATAAATACTATCTAACTATTTATAATTATAAATTTATATAATAGCTGTAAAAATCGTACATTGTTACCATGAGTTAAGAATTATTAAACATAATTCTAAATTGTGTAAGCTTCCATAATTTATTTTATCCTTATACTACCTTACGTAATGCCAAACTAAATGCCTATAAAATATGAAGTATTCCTCTTACAAGCTACATCACTGGTTAGTGGTTAATAGTTATTATGAATAATCTAAAACTATGATTATTGCTGATAATTGAGAAATACAGTTTCTTTACATATTTTCAAAAATAGGCTTTCAGATATTGAGTCCCCCCAAACTTGAATCCTGCATACGCCACTGTATTGATGTTGTTTTTGCATTGAGGGTGACGTAGCAAATACATCACCACAACATTCATTATAATTTTACACTTTAACCATCTTTTATATAAATAAGGGAGGTAATTCTGTATAATTATGATAGATAAAGGGGTTTATTTTAACACCTGTAAATGTATTCATTTTATAAATGACTACGTAACTATTATTACTTTCGATTAGTTTTGAACTATTTTAACAAAAGTATACTTACAATAAATAAACATATACATTTTTCAATTTTAGTAAAAAAAAACCTTTTTAAAGTCATTCACGTCCTTTGTGTTAGTTGTCATTTAATACTAATATATATTTGATATACACTTTATAAAACACTAACTGTGGAAACCGTGTGCAACCTTTGCGTATACATAATACAAGACTGATTGGATAGTCAAGACACACAAAACTATCAAAGATTATATTAAAGGTAAGATGATTAAATAATATTTATTTTTTCAAGACCCTTCCACCCTAATAAATGTTTTTAGTCCTTTTAAAAATCCTCTTTTGAAACTTTTCCTAGGCTCCATAAGTATCACAAATTTCTGTTCCACGTAATACAACAGTGGTACACTACGCTAATGAAGAACTTTCTTTCACTCTTATATGGAAGGAAACCGCCTGTATTTAGAATGACAAATGTAGAGTGTTTTTATAGAACACAAGTAAAGATCCAGCAGAAAACATTACAGTACAAGCTAAAGCGTCTATATTTAAGGAACAATAAATAATGGTCTCAAACTCTTCTCTATTAGGATTACTCGCAGAGAACCTAAACTGAGGACCATTAATTTTGTCCTGAACAGGAAGCCAGATGAGGTATTCTGCGTGTAAATACAACAACCAGATACAAAATATACAGTCGCGTTAACTAAACCAACAATAAGGACTTTAATATCTTCTACTTTGTGTGCTCAAACCTGCCAACAGCCATTACATCCAATATGACTTTGTTCGCAGCCTCAAATTTATCTTGTGTATTGTAAATTACTCTTAAATTGCTAATAATATGGAGAAATTATGACAGTTAATAGCTTTACGCCCATGTCTTACGCGTTTTTGCGATTGGGGGAAGGGACCTTTATCTAAGATTGTTGAGCTATTTTGATTTTTACCTTGTTATCCCCCCTCCTTCGCTCCATACTATATTACAATTATCCAGATTTCTCCTACACTAGAACGTAACGTTAAAAAAAAAAAAAATATTGATTTTAATCCAACTGACGAATACATTTCCGTTTTCCATGTCGTAGCGTCACATCTTGATCTCGGAAAAGTACCACTCTTACTCTGGGGATCTAAATAATTAGTAAACACGTGAGATTGTTAAGGATACTACAATTTATTTAACATACAATCTCACAAATACGACATGATTTGATAAGATGTGACGTCATGGCTAGCGTACCTCCTTGGTCACAACAGGTAATGTGGGTGATTCACTCCCTATTAATATCCGTGATGTCCTTTACAGACGTTCTCTTGTTAAAATTATAGCTTTCGTTCTATTGTCATAGAAAACTGACAGTACATTCACATTTTAACCCATGAGAAAGTGAGTTTTATGTTTACAGGATAATCTCTCAAAGTTTAAACTATTCAGCTTATTGGAAAATATTTTGCTTTAATCATCTGTGCGTCAATAAAACTAAACTATTGATAAATAACATTTTAATTTGAAAATATCAAAGAAAACAGTTGGCTCACCATTATTACAACTAAACCAAATAATTACTTTACCAGCCACATCGGTTGTCGCACGTTATATCGTGCCACTCTCGTATTTAGACTGGCTCGCTGGTGATGGGAAGATTGAGGCTCGAATCAAGATTGGGTCTAGTGGTATATTTTCCCCCAAAATGGTTTCCCACTCCTTCTCCACTCAAATACGGGTACATTTCCTATAAAATTCTACTTTCCTCATTCTTACGCCACTATAGTGATTATTATTGGAGGATAGAACCATAACGGGTACTAAGACGCGGTGAATTGAAAAAAAGTATTGTTATTATGCTCACTTGTCATTGAAGAAAAATGTGTTATCCGAAACCCTCATGTAGGGCCACGCCATTTTCCTCTTGGCTCAGAATGCTGTGATTCGTGGATTGACAGTCAATACACGAATATCGTTTTTGTTCTTCCACAATATTGTCAGTGGCGTGCAAGTAACTTTGTTATTTTTAATGAAGTGTAGCTACCAAAGCCTTAAAACGTCCATACACGATTTACAATTACAATATAGCTCCATTTATCAAAACTCCAGTCATCCGGATCCCCAAATATCCGGATCGTTATCAGGAAATAAAAAATAAAATAAAGGAAAATATTGTTCTGTCCAGTACTGAAATTTGTCACGCAGAGTCGCCGCGAATGGCGATGGTATTCGCCGGCCGACCTCTCTACCATTCCAAGGCCGCATGCCATCCACACCCCCTGATTCAAATGATTTTATTCTTGTTTACAGTAGCAATAAGTTTAAACTTACTGTTTTTTTTTACTACAGTACTATAATGAGATTTCACTTCACTCTGTAGCAATAAGTTTAAACTTACTGTTTTTTTTACTACAGTACTATAATGAGATTTCACTTCACTCTATTATTGCAAAAATAATAAAAAAGTGATTTTAGAGTAAATTTTTCTTTTTCTTTTGAAACATTGCCTTAATTAAATGATTAATCCAACCATCCGGGTTTTTGCATATCCTGATCACGTCCGGCACTCATTAATCAGGATAATTGGAGTTTTAATGTATCTATATAGCGATGCAAATATTGTGGCCATTTCTTCAACAAGGTTTTGTTTTAGAAATATCATATGCTAATCTATCAAACTAATGGCTTCACAACAATTAATAGTTGACCAAATTCGGTGGGAATAAGCTAACACATTTTGCTTCACGTTTAACTACCCTAATGAAAACAACTTATTGTTCTCGGTTATGTTAGGACCACATTGTTGTTTTAAATATTACATTGCAGTTTTTTTAAATTATATCCCGCACATATTATAATCTATATTATTGACCTACCTATGGAGCCGTCCTTAAAGTATGTATTTGGTTAGAGAAATTATTTTAATAGTTTCATATTCTTAGACGTAAGAACTGGTAACAAAGCGAGTGATATAAAATTGTAGAATACTTCACTTGCGGTAAATAAATGAAATACAAGCGAAAATGTTTAGTAAATATACTTATTTTTGACAAAAAAATAATTGTCTTACCATAAGCACTGATTAAAAAAAACATTATGTATGATCTTTTCTAAAAAAAGCCTTTTCTTCCTTGTCGGAAAGGGCAATACGATACTGAAACCACTCACCCTCTATAAATAAATGGTACGGCGCACCGCACAGACTTTCTCTCTCTTTCTATAAACTCGTAAGATTTCTGAACGGAATAATGTAAGAAGGCAAGATTGCCATCAAGATTCATCAAAATTTCTGTTTTAAATCTTATATTTTTATTTTTAAAGAATTAATGTCCTTATTTGTATGTTTGGACCAATAAAAAATATTAATATTGGGTCCACAAGGGTCAACACTTCGTATTAAAATTTCGATTTCCGGTTAAAATTTTAAAATTTTATTAGGTATTGCACATCTTCAAGTCATCATATTGATATTTAATTATTCATTTATACATTTTGACCAATAAAAAATGTAAATATTGACTATTAAGTCTAAAATGGAGATATATCATAGCTGTACAAACATTTCTCCTAAGAGGTTTAAGGAAAAATAACATACTTTTTTAGATACTTACTTATATTTAATTGCTCTATAGCATTGGATAATTATTGCGTTAAGACTTAAGTAGTACTGTATATGTTTACATACTAAATATCACAAAATTGTATTAATATATTTGCAAATATCTCAGAAACTGTTGCTTTTATAAAAATATATGTCAAATAAAAAGTTTTTTTATTTCTAATAGTCCTACAATCTTGCAATTATAAGTTGTTTAGTATCTCAAATAATTGTGGAGATACGGAAATTAACGCGTCTGTAAATTACCCTAAAAATAATTTTCATGGGAAAATGAAAATAGCCAATTTATTTATAATCTTAATCAACGCTTAGATACGAATTTTAATCAAAATCGCTAGAGCAGATTTTGAGAAAACCTATTTTTTCTCTTTTCATAAAACTACTCTTAATTTTAAGTTTTAATAGACACACAGACATACGGCATTGCAAAGATTATTTTTAAGGGTTCGGGGGGTCATAAGACGTCGACATCCATCAACCTTTCAGGTTAGATTTTTTTTACGGTCGCAATACTTAAACTTTAATGTCCAAAGAGTTACAAAAATATATAATTGCGTATAGATTGAAAGTTATTGATTTTATAAAAATATATTTTGAATAAAATATTTGTATTATAAATATATATACATATTTGTAATGCTAAGTAATTTCATACCTCAAATAGTTACGGAGATATTATAAAAAATGTTAATTTACGCATCAGATCGGAGTCCTTAAAGCCGTTTTGCCGAAATATTGAGAGTAGCCATTTTGTTTGGAATATTTATTAATGTTCATAAACAAAATTTAATCAAAATCGTTAGAGCCGATTTTGAGAAAATCGACTTTTTCTATTTTTGCCCTTCAGTAAGCTACCCTTAATTTTAGGGGTGGATATCCAATTCCAAAAATGCCTCGGGACAACCTTATGAAAACTATAGATATCAAGTTAGCTCAATCGGTAAAATAGTTTAGGCTCTAGTTGGAGGCATAGACAGACAGACAGAAATTCAAAAAACACTTTTTCGGATTCAGGGAGCCATGAAACGTCAAAATTCATCAAAATCTCGAGTTCGATTTTTTTGACGATCGCCATTCTTTCTCTACCTGTAAGAGAGAGAGAAAGTAAAAATCTTACGTAATCCAAGGACGACCACTATTATATATTTAATATTCACTTTAACCGGCCCCTTATACAACAGACTGCAAGGTAATCCAATTTGAGAAACAAACATTTTTACCTTTAAGACGTCAGACGCGCTAGTCGTGTTGAGATCGACTGCTGAGGATGGGGAGATCGAGGTTCTAATCTCGGTCGGGTGAACTGGGGGTGGTTTTTCCTAAATGGTTTAACACTCTCGCTACACGAAAATGCGGGTTCACTTCCTCTAATTCAACCTTTCCAATTCCCAATCAATTAGCGTAATTAGTACTTAAAGCGTATAACCCGAACGGGTAGTAAGATGCGGTGCTAAAACGTCAGACTTGCATTAAATAGGCTAGTTAGTGACGGTGGAGGATGAGCTTTTTTATCTTGTCCAAATTAATTTACTATCCCCTTTTCGCGCTAATGGGGTTGCATTTCCTCTCAACCCCTTCCCCTTCGATCAAATCGTTATTCATTTTTATGTGGAACTTACTAATACAATATGTTTTTACCAATTTAAGTAAGATAAGTGTAGTTTATTTGTATTAGATTTATGTTGGTATTTGATCAAATGGTAGTATTGTAATCATGAGAAACTTTGACTTTGAAATAGTGATTATGTGTACTCGAACTAAAAAATAGGGTAGATTTTTAATTCATGTCTGTCCCCATCCCATGTCTGTCTGCATGTCTGTCCCTGGGACTACAACGAAAACAGTTTAAAGAATTTTATTCAAACTCGATATTTATATGATACGGGGTTCCACCTCAAGATTTATTTTGATTTTGATTCTAGCTCTCAAGACAAGGGTAGGTTACTGGTGACTTATTTTTGAAAAATCTCTTTCAAATTATATACGATAAAGTATGTACAGTTTTGTCGTTACATTTATAAAAATATATATATAATTGTTTACGTTTAAGTCGTCTGATACACACATGAAGAAGTTTTCACATGGCATCGGAATTGTAGTGAACATCGTTTGAAAACTATATAATTACCTGATTATAATAAAAAACCAAAGTTTCTTAGATGGATATGGAATACTTCTGAAGAACAAATATGAAATACATTCGACCATAGCTGAGACCCTAAGCAGTTTTAAAAATTGTCATTTAGTTTGAAGCAAATAATGTATATTATAAATACTTTGTTATCAAATAGTTTTAAATTTATTTTCATTTAGTGTGCAATAGTCTCAACCCTATCAACGTTTGAGTGATCTAAGGTTTTAGACTAGCCCTCCTAGTTATAATTCCAGTCGGGGGAACTGGTAGTGGTTTTAACCGATGATTTTTACTAAGGTCTTCCCCCCTAGAACCCCCTTCTCTCTTGTCTTTAAAGGTAAACATTCTCTAAGATTACCTTTCTCATCCCTACACACCTTTTTTAAAAAGTAAACATAACACACTGTACAATTAAGTATATATGACAGGCAAAGTCTGAGGGATGAATGATTACTATCAGATTAGCGCGTTAAATCAAAGGTACCAGGTCTGATTCCCGTGTCCGGGTGTCATTTTTCAATTTATTTGAATATGACTCAGTGACGGCTGATTTCCTTAATTACAATCATGCATACCCTGAACTTCGCCTTTCATATATAATTAATTGTAGAGCGTAGCTTTCTTCCATATTGGTTCGCCTTCGGCTGCGGTCACTTTGGATGCAAGCTTGCGCAAGTAAACTGTATGCGCGAGCGTGCGCAAGCTTGCATGAAGAAACAAAATTCGAGTGAATCCATCTAAACCCATGGTGGCGCACCCGAGCTGGTCACACTGAGTGCGAACTGGATGCGCAAGCTTGTACAAGCTTGTGCACGTGCAACCGCGGATCAAATAAATTTGTTTCTTCATGCACGCTTGCTGTATCGACGTGAGAGTTATTTTATTTCCCTTGTTTTCAAGAGGTGATAGTTTTGTCCTTGTGTGTTTGTGTTTGTGTTTACGACGGAAATGGATATGCTAATAGCATGCGTTGAAACAAGAAGGGCCATCTGGGATGCCTCTTCTAAGAGCCATAGCAACAGATACATTATAAAGAAACTGTGGGCGGAGATAGGAACCATATTGGATATTCCAAGTAAGTAATGATATATTTGAAAAACGGCGAAAAAACTTTATTTCAACTTAATTATTATTATTTTAACTATCACAAAAATCACAAAATAATATAATTACCTACTGAATAGTTATGCTTCATTATTAGTAGTTAGCCAATGAAAGTTTGAACATAGTTTGGGTTATTTGGTATTGAAGTAGTGTTTAAAAGCATCTCCGATTTTAATTTTCTTTTCCGTAGCTCTATTGTATCTACGCAAGTCATCATTTGGCCGGTAGTCTCGAAGGAGCTGTGTTTGGTTTTGTGCAACATAACTATCCACTTCTGCACTGCCTTCTCTATCAATAAACACACACATTTCAGAATCACGTCTACATTAGCCAGCATACACTGAATTTCAGTTTTTAGAACTCGCTATATTCTCCATTATCATCTCTATTCTTAAAATAATCGTTAATCCATTCTTCCCTAAAAGGCTCTTCATCCATCATTAAAAATTTCAACACACCATTTTCCAACACAAATTCTTCTTCGTCCTATGACTCCATCTTGACAGCTCGCTGGAGTGATTACTTGCACCTAGTTGCAACCAATGTGACCAGTTCGTACACGCGCAAGCTTCTTGCGCAACCTAATACTTGCGCAAGCGTGCATCCAAAGTGACCGCAGCCGAAGGTGTAATAAAATGTACTTGTATTATTGGCAGCATAAAATCTGCAACCGGGTCCCCGGTGGCTGTGCTTTCAATTCTAGCTCTTAGTAGCTGATGATATTCACACGCCCATCACAGACTCTGCCTTAAAATATGAATGAAATACGACCCTGAGTACGAGAAGATCCCTTGATAGCTTAGTGGTAGAGCATTGGTGCGCTAAGCCAAGGGTCCCGGGTTCAATTTCAATCATCATGTGTCATATTTCAATCTATTAGAATAATATAGTAATTATGAATACAAATTAATGCAGTCTTTCAAACTATTGATGCTACAAACACCACATCATTACAAAACTACCATCGAATGTTGTTCCATTATTTATCAAAGTGACAATAAACGAAACAAAAGACAAACTGCTTGTACCCTAGTTTTATTTACAAATATATAT
>CABFOW010000034.1:403219-426706 GCA_902141385.1 Timema californicum | reverse complement strand
ATATATATATATATATATATATATATATATATAAACGGTCCCATCTGTGACTGTTCCCTGTTGCTAGAGGTGCTCAGGGAGTGATAAATGGACGACGCTCGCTCTGGAACAGATTAATCAAGTGGCGTACCCAAGCAACACTTAACCACGAGAATCGATCGCCTCACCGCAACCCTCACACCATCTCACGCTTTACCAACTTATGACAAGCATCCCTCCTGTTGGTGGAGGGGGTTTATTTCTTACTGACGAGGTCACCACAAACCACATCGGTGAATATGTGGACAAGTGGACAAAGGCGCTAGTCTCATTCTATGGTGATGACAAGGTTGGGCCTTCAATCAACACACTTAGATTTCACCTAAATTTGTTACCCCTCTCCCTTCACGCAAATGGGGGTAGGCTTCATTTAAATTTTACCTTCCTCATACTTATCTCAATAATGTAAATATGCGGTTGTTAGACGTGCTGCAAAGTAAGAAGTTTGACACAAAACGTTTATTATAAGGTCAGAACACGGTTGTTCACGTTAATAGTCTTACTATATAAGCCCTACTTATTTAAAAGTGGTTTTTAATTGTTAAAGAAAATACTGAATCACTGATTTGTTTGCTAGATTGAGGACTAACTTTATTAGAGGATTAATAAATGACCTCCTTCGTTAGCCGCATAGTCTAAGGTGTCACTCTCGTTTTAGAATAGACTACCGATGACAGGGAGATTGGAGTTCGAATCCCGGTTAGATGTACTGATGGTATTTTTCCCCAAATGGTATTACAAACTCCCTCCACGCAAATGCAATAATCATTTCTCTAAATTCAACCATCCTCATCCCTAACAAATTAACGTAATTAGTACATGTGAGTACAGGTAGTAAAACGTGGTGCTAAAAAAACAGAAGAGATATCTCAATAGGTAAGCAGCGTTTTATTTGGGGAATAATACAACCTTTAACTTTTTTTTAATATTATGTGTTTTACCATAATCAATTACGTGAATGTTGGCTTAGTGCCATCATCATTATTTTAATTATTTAGGTTTTCTAGTTTAAGTTGCTGATATGCGTGTTAATATAATTAAAATCCACGTTTATAAAAGAGAACAAAATTAATTATGATTTAAGATGCTTCGGAGGTCGAAAGTTCTAAGGCACCGATATCGTAATAAACACAACTGCTGATGGCTGGTATATCGGGGATCGAATTACACTCGAGTGTACCGAGGGTAGTTTTCTNATCGAATTACACTCGAGTGTACCAAGGGTAGTTTTCTACTCTCCCTACACGAAAATGCGGGTACACTTACTACCAATTCAACTTTCCTCGCCCCTAACACATCAACGTATAACCTGGACTGGCATTAAAATGTGGTTCCAGTATAAAACATAATGATGGTTTAATAATATTTTACCGGGTATATGACTCGACAACGTTATTAGTGACAACTGAATGAATATGTTTGACTTAAAAATAGTCGTATTATGTTCGATACAGCTTCATTTAAAAATCCTGAGTCTAAGGGTAACTATATAGATTAAGGTGGGGCAATAGTGCGTATCGGTAAGAGTACGCATTGGCTTTATCTTTATTTTGATGAAATATAGGTTGGTCATACTGTTTGGTTATAGGAAGATGTCATGACAGATAAGTTGTCTACATAGTTTGAGTTTAATCTGAAAACACATTTTCAAACATTGCGGTAAGTTGTGTATTTTAGGCACTCTTATATAATTTCGCGGTATTTAACAAACGTAATATCTATATCAAATATCTATTAAAATAAAGCTGTATTATTTTTCAAAAGGGCAGTTTTTAGTGTAAACAAAAGTGTCTACATTATTAAGGAAGTTTCTCACTAGGAGACAGCACTTCCCGTTTGGTTGCAGAACTATGAGTGGAGCAAGGGTGACGCACGGAGGGGCGGAGCAGAAGGTCGCACTGCGTACTTTTACCCCAACTTTCCATTACGTGTATGTCTCGCTTTATATCAAGTTATTGCAATCATTTTTACAAGAAAAAGAGGAAAGGAAGAGGATTCAACTATGATTTGCTTTGACAGTGGTTACATAAACACAGAGCTAATCAAAGACTGGTTGAGGCATTTTCAAAAGAATATAATGGCAAGTTTAGAGAGCCCTGAGTTGCTTATTATAGGTGACCACTTTTTACATATGAGTTTGGATGTTGTGTTCTTCTGCAGAACAAATTATATTCATCTCTTGTCCATCCCCCTGCAAACTACTCACAAACTGCAACCATTGGACAGATGTTTTTTTTTAAATCACTAAAATATTTTTACTCACAAGTGTGCGACCAATGGTTATTGAGTCCCACTGGGCGTGAAATCTCCCAATTTCAAGTCACATGACTTTTTGGCAATGCTTACCAAGGCTGTTCCCCAATAACTAAAGTTATTATGGATTCTAAATGTGCGATATTTCCTCGGTTAACAGTTACGTATTTTCAGAAGCAGAGTTTATTCCATAAACTGTCACAGACCATTCTAATGGCTCATTAAACGCAACATCTGATATTTAGCCATCAACATCTTTGGCTGCCAGAAGAAGCTCTCAACATAGTTTGCTGCTACAACAGACCCTCAGCCAAAGAGAGAGCAACAATTTCAAATAATAACAGTGACACCATTTAAAAATAATTTGGTGATAAAAGAAGAATGTAAAAATTCAATTGGCCAAGTTATGAAATCATTTTTCGAATATAAAATTAATACTCCAATTATATATGTGAAAAAAACAAACAAAAAAACAACGACAAAATCAAAAGTTAATGAATACATTTTCTGTCCCAGTTGGGAAGAACAGTATGAAAATCCACCTCTAGAAGACTAGGATCAATGCAAGAGTTGCAAACTAATGACAGCATGAAGCTTATTCTAATTATGAAGGGCAAAGTGAATTTATTTGTGGTCATTGTTAAATAAGTTTGAAATAACCTTTGAAAATGTTTATCAACTAGTCTAAATCAAGAAAATGTAATTTCCTAATGAGATATGTATTTTATAAAAAATATTTAAAATAGTTAACGTGCTTAGGTCTATTTTATTCCTATGTTGTTATCTATGTTTCAAGTCATCAATAATATAGTCTACCAATAAAGCCTTTTTATATCTTGTGAAGTTTTATAATGTAAAAGTCAATATTATAAATTAATTTTTGTGGCGTTTTATGGTGCGCAATTTTACCGCGTAGCGAACGTACTCTTACCCCACCCGTAAGGCAAAAGTATCATTTTGTAAAATTTTGAATTTTTTTTTGATAATTCAATAAAAAAAAAAAATTTCGGTTATTAAAATTTTACTTCAATGACGATAAAATGAAAATAGTCATCCCAAAAATGTACAGATTTTGATACAAAAAGTTATCTTATATATGCGTTTAAACGTTAAGTGCGCCCTCTAGCCCCACTTTACTCTATTATGTGTTTCCTGTCTTACTACTTATTACCACATATTAACACCAATGGGATACTGCTAAAGTAAAACGTAAACAGGAAATAACACAGTGTTTGTGTAGAGGAGGTTAGGTGAAATCATTTAATTAAAAACACTTAAATTAGTTTAAATGTTGAAAAATTACACCTGGGGTGGTACTTTTTATATGATCCGACACACAAAGGTACAGTAGACTAAGTTTATACTGCAATGGTTGATCATAAGCGTACAAAGCAATAAGTTAGATTTCCGTTTTTAGGTGTATTTGTTAGCACAAACCTTAAACATGATTGTGAGGGGCACTTACACTACTCAATAGAATATTTAATTTCTATTCTACAATTTAAGATCTACAGTAGCCCCATGGCTTCTTTGATGCTGACTGACAGCTGACAGATTTAAACAGTTACCAGGCCAAATTACTTATTCCTACGCCGAAACAGATGATCTGCAAAAACATGTGTTTAGCAGCTGTCACTTTTGACAGTAAAAATTTATGTATATACTTAAATGTTGACTGTCAGAAGTCAGTTGTGAGCTGTCAGTCAGCACCAAAGAAGCCATGGGGCTAGTGAAGTAAAGCCATTGTGCAGCTAAAATGCAGTGCTAATAAATGTTTTACTGTATTATAGGAAGTATAACGACCAAGCTGAAATATATTTAAATTTATAAATACATATACTTACCTAATCACGCAGTTCCCTCACGGGGTAGGCAAAACACTGTGCATATACCTCAAAAAACTAAACTTTCTCCACATTTCCCTATCCTAGCCTACTCCCTTCGCTTCAACATCCATCCACCGAGTCATACATGCTTTTTTATACTTAACAATCTTAATGTTTCTCTTTTTACAAATTTGTCTACAACATTTAGCTGCGTCTTACATGGCATATCCCTTGGTTTTGATCCACACACTCTACCTCCATATATTTTCTTCATCACTAAATCCACACTCATCCTCTCAACGTGCCCAAACCAACACAACAAGCTTATTTCACATTGACCTATTGGATTCCCTTTCAAACCACACTCCTTCAGCACCCATTCGTTACTGACTATGTTCATACAAGTGTTTACACACACATTTCTTAGTTATCTTATTCCAACCGCAATCAACTTGCTATTGTGCTTCTCCGGACAAGCCCACGCTTCACATCCATAGAACAATGTTGGCGTTTATACACATCTACATACTTCCATCTTTGCCTCTTTCGATACTACTTAATTCTTTGCAATAGTACACATTCATACAACTATTCTCCAAGATGCATTCACCCGTCTATCGAATTCATTATATATTCTTCCATTTTTACAGAACATTATGCCCAGACACACAAAATCATTCACTTGTTCTAACAGTTTCCCATTTATACTAAGCTGACAATAATTTAATGATCCGTCCTTATCAAAAGCTATCATCTTAATTTTTGCGACATTTATACAAATATCCATTTTGCTGGTGGCCACATTCAAAATATTTAATTCATTTTGCAAGTCCCTTTTACTCTCAGACATTAATTAATACAACATCATCTGCATACAACAGCATTCTCACATTCAATTTGTTAATTTGTACATCAACCGCNTCCATTCTGCTGGTGGCCACATTCAAAATATTTAATTCATTTTGCAAGTCCCTTTTACTCTCAGACATTAATTAATACAACATCATCTGCATACAACAGCACTCTCACATTCAATTTGTTAATTTGTACACCAACCGCGTCCCCATAAGCATCTTACATACACTTATCCCTGAATACATTAAACAACCACGGAGACATAACGCAATCTTGCCTACAAGCATGTTCAATTTATTTTTAAAAAAAAGTTTGTTTTATAAATATTTTTAAGTATATTTATATTTTAATTATTCTTCTATTACCTATTTTAAAATAAATAAATCCTTGTTTAACTATCATAATTCACTAATCTTACAACTTGTATTAATGCTTAATAGCACTCTGTGGCCAGGTAGGTTGGACTTAAAAGTCTGTACATTTAAATTGTACATCATTCAATTATATTAACTATTTAAACATAAATAAATACAATATATTTTAACAGGTTTATAAGAATGAATAAATTAGGTTCACCAATGAACTAGTTCTATAATTCTAAAACATATGGACTAGGTAACTATTAGCATGTCAGAAAGACAAAGTAAATCTTTTAACATGTCAGACATACGCCATACATTTGCATATTTCTTGGCATGCTATATACATATAGCAAAATTCTTATCATGTCAGATACCTGGAGTTAATCTCTTACCATATCAGATACCCGAAACAAATCTCTTAGCATGTCGGAAAAATACTGTACATTATATATTTGCACATTTCTTGTCATGTCATATACACATAGCAAATCCATTATCATGTAAAATACCCGTGGTAAATCTCTTAACATGTCAGGCACATTAATAAAATAACTTATCTTGTCAGACAGACTATACAAATGTATTAACATGTCAAACACGCGAATAAATTACCTTATCATGTCAAACACAAGAAGGAAATATACGCCTTGTTTTCTTGAGGAGAATATAATTGTGTCCTCATTAATATTCCATTAGTGTTTCTAATTCAGTGAATCCTACATTATTATATGTTATAATCCGCAAGATTAAAAAAATGCATACACAAGGTGACCTTAAAATAATTCTCTAGTCCTTTGCTAATCCGATCCCATGATAATCTCCCTCGCTCCCCACACTCATTAACTAAAATACCTTAAATATGATTCAGAGCATGCATGCCATTGTTTCGGATTATCAAGAGATGATACAGAACAGAACTAGGTCATCGTCTAAGCTTCCTGGGCTAGAGGGTTGGCCGAAAACAAGAAGAGCAGACTGTGGCAAGAATCATTAATGTCCTAAGGGGATCTGAGGAACACCCCGTGTCTGAGCCGAGAAATTATAATTTTAAGAAGAGGATGTAGGGGACGAAAGTTAAGGGCAGTTTTTTAAGCTTTAATAGCAACACATTTTAAGTGCAAAATAAATAAAACATTTTTTCAGTATAAGCATAGAGTTTAATTTTATTCACATGTTTACATCAACAATTGTTGAATATCTGTCATGATCATTGCGGCGTTAGATGATAATCTTTTTGAATGAAAAGGTGGCATTGCCATTAAATTCCAGGACATTCTTGACAAATATTTAAGAAATGGTGATATCACGGTGTGTAGAAAATTAAACTATTGGATAGTTACTTGATTTATTTTGACCAAAAAAATGTTTTGCTATAAAACTGCAGTAACACCTACCTTAAATCGTATTCCCTACATCCCCGTCTTAAATATATTAAAAAGAGACAGACGAGAAAGGTCGACGAATTTAAAGAAAAAGTATTCACCTGTGTTGAAGGAGAGTCTGAAATAATTTAGGATAAAAAATGTTTTGCTATAAAACTGCAGTAACACCTACCTTAAATCGTATTCCCTACATCCCCGTCTAAAATATATTAAAAAGAGACAGACGAGGAAGGTCGACGAATTTAAAGAAAAAGTATCCACCTGTGTTGAAGGAGAGTCTGAAATAATTTAGGAAAACCCAATCTCAGTACACATGGTTGGAACTTAAACACAGATTAGATGAGTCAGACACATAGTCCACGGTCCGATATGTAAAAGGGATATTTGCAGAGATAGTTCCTTGTACTTACGCGCATAAATCCTTGAAATTTTAAGATAAAATTCAATAAACAGTGACCCATATTTGGAAAAATTCGCCAGTACTGCCTTTACGTTTTGGCGGTGACGTGGCTATCGGAGTTTGAATCTCGGCTGGATATACCGAGTTTTTCTCCTCTAAATGTTTTTTATGCTCAATTCATGCACAAGTGAATATATTTCTTTTAAATTCTACCTTTCCCATCCATCTATCCATATTATATTTAATTTTCGGATAACCCGGTTGGGTAGCAAGACGTGGCACATCTTTTAACAGTTATCATCAAAGAACTACAAGGATATACAATACTAATTTCCTCACTACACTTATCACTTCTACACACAATCCAAATTGAATGGGTCAGGCAAACAACGAATGTATTAAGAAGATAGGTACGAAATATCTACGAACTTATTATTATTATTGTATACAACACATCAAAGCTACCGTTATTAGAACAAAACCCTTACTGCAATCTGCAACATAGGGTATTCAAATGACGTCACGGCTGCAAAGGGTTATTGGTCACTTATAGTGTAACATTACATGGCATTATGTTACAATAGGACCCGCCCCATGCTGACATTTACGCATAACTCTATGTAATTCATACTACCCGTTCCAATTATACTGACACTAATAGAATCCCTACAATAGTAATCTTCTCACGTAGGTCGGCACGACATAATAAAACAATTCTGAACTGTTATTCTCTCTACATAATCAATTTCTACATGATAAAACTGTTCGTGTACTTACCGATTGAATCTTATAAAACTAGCAACCACCAAGACTGGCCTACACCTATCATCCTAAATTGACTAGTAGGCCGAGCGTGCTACGATGTTTCAACAAGATGTAGTCCACTCCGTCCTGTTCTACTAACATGTTATTACACCCTCCGCCGATCCTATAGATAAGGCCCCTAAAACTATAGGACAGGAAGGATGTAACAATACATAGAAAATAACAACTGGAAATAGAGCAAAGTTTAAATCAAATATTCTTTAATTGTCAAAAAGTATGAAACAAACACGGGAAAGACGGCCTTAATTCAAAACATCCTATAGCTACTATTCTGAAAGAAAACATTGGCTTATTTGCGCAGGAATTCACAAAGTAAACTGGACTTAAGGTCCTTCAAACATAAAGTTATGGCTGGTTACACACAACCCAAAACAAGACTTAAGGTCTTTCAAAGCGTAAACGAAGAATAAGTTTTACACATGTTCCCTTGACATATCGAACGAACTTAACTTGCATTTACGTTAATTCAAAGTACTACCAATTCACATAAGAGTTGGATCAACGTGATCCAAACACAAGGTTAGCTAAGTAAACATAAAAGTTTCTAAGTCGAACGCAATTTCCTCTTTGCGTTGACTATACATTTAACATATTAATGTAGGCCCCTCGTTCATGACCTAAATAAAAGCTTGCAAAACAAACATAATTTAAACAAGGTGAAAAGTTTGTTTCTAAGATTCTACATTTTAAAAGTTATTTCCTAACTGTAACGTTCAATAGCGATAATACATCTATCAAACTTTCTTTCTTAACATGCTACATCTCTATGGTGATTCCTACACCTGTCAAACGTGCAGTAAATATGATACGTCTCTACCAGACGTTCAAATAAATGTGATCCCTACACCTGTCCAACGTGCAGTTATAATGATACATATTTACAATTTACAATCTTCTTTATAATGAGTCTAAAACACGGAAACAAGGGGGAGGGGTTTTCACATCCAACTCAGTTACGCTTAAACAGTCCATTACGTCATTCTGAAGCAACTTCGTAGGGTTTCCAAGCCGCTGATTGGACGCGTGATTGTCGCAATGCAGTATTCCATTTCTTGACCAATGTAGAAGCTTGAAAGTTCGGCGAGGGTTTTCCATATCCCTCCGCCAGACGGCAGACCAGGGTTAGTTGATTTGGCGAAGAGGCATCAAGTAAACATTGGCTAGTTTTATTGCAATTTTCGGACCGAGTAAATCGTTGAACACGTACTCCCAGTTGTAATGGCCCAACTCTAGTTCATCGGCGCTTTTGACTCGCCAGCGACGTAGCCAGGGTATCTGGACGACGGTACGTATTGAACAGTTATTTTACTAGACTGTTTATAATGGACTTTTTTTGAATGCTGATTTTGTGTAATTGTTGGGGCTACATTAGGCTATAATAGTGAAGAATACTATTATAGGTTTCTTCGAGGTTATTCTGGGGGGGTAGTATGTATTTAGGTGAATCGATCTTGTGATATTAGGTTGGGTGGGGAGCAATTGTACAATACGAAGCATTGTATTGTTACAATGTAATGGGCCGGCCAATATTGGACATGACTATAGAAAGACTATTCACCTATTCACCTGCCCTCTGATGGTAGAAAGATCAGTGGCGTAGCTAGGTCTGAAGCACTCTGGAGTGGTTTAACTTGGGCGACCCCCCTGACCCCCATTGTTTCCATCCAAAAGTTAACTGAACCATAACACCATATAAATTTAAGTTAACCTAACAGATTAAACTGACTCTAAAATTAGCCTATGTTAGTGGTTTCTTATTATTCTTGTTTCATAAAGAAAATAAAATAAAAATTTATTTTCTTTTTGTACATGGATTTACATTTCCTGAAATGTATGTTATATTGAAATGCAAATCTGCTTAGTTTTTAATTTTACACAATATAACAACTAAAGTTTTGGAGTTCGGCACTAATAAAACAGAGTATTTTAATATAGATAACATTTGTAATTTATTGTTGATCACATAGAAAAAACAAAACTAAACTAACGTAAGACTTATTCACAAACGACATAGTATTTAGAAAAATTTATCATTTACGCTTTTTGGTCCTTACTTTTTTGTCAATATGACATTAATTTGGAAAATACATCACAAATTAAAAGTGAAATTGTTTAACAAATGGGTTACCAACACAAAAGCCTTCTAAAAAATAAAAATACAATTTTGAAAAGACAATATTTTGTAGTGAAAATCTTCACAAATTGTTGGAGGAACTCAAAATTACATATTAAATTTTCTTTCGTGATTTGGTACTTGCAAATTGTGAGATGGTGTCTTCTAAGTCTATATTTCTTGCCCTGGCTCGCTCGATGGAGATCGTTGCTAGAGAACTCAGACGCTCCTGCGACATGGTGCTACGAAGATAGCTTTTGATAATGTTCAGTTTTTAAAAGGATATCTCAGCACTTGCGGATGTAACGGGCATTGTCAAAAAGATGAGGCACGCACTCACAACATCCGGGAAGCTGGCTCCAACTTGAGCACGCACGATCACAGTATCGGCAAGGTCTCTAATACTTTTAAGTTTTTCATTGTGGCTTGAAAAACAAGTTTTAAGTCTTACAAGCTGTTGGCCTAAGTTAGGAGAGATGTCATCTGGGTATTTAAGTACTAGAGGCTTGCACGAGTCTAGAATTTCTTTGTCCCCTGAGTCAGTTAAAAAAGAAGGTTTCAAACATTTGAAACACGCACAAATCTCAGTTATTGACTCAAAACGCTCGGTTAGTTGCGTAGTTATAATATCCAGGCTATGATTGAATACCTAAACCTGGAAACGTTTTTCTGTGTCCATGATGGGATTATCTGCCTGTACTTCGTCGAACATCCTTTTTTTCTTTCTTGATCTTGAGTCAGTGAAATTTGGCGCAACTTTCCATTTCAAACAAAGCTGAGTTGCATCACTTTTAATTGTTTCCCAATTACTTCTTAGGCTAGCGATTTTTGTTTTGAGGTTTAACAACATCCTTGTTGCATGTTCTAAGTCTTCCTCGGTGCTTTGCAGTTTCTTGGAAATGATGTCCATTGTTTCAATCAAAAAAAATTGAACTAGTATCAAAATTACCGTTTGAAACTGTTCAAAGTACTTCAAAAGACATTTTGCTTGATTAACTTCTTCTTGATTACTGCTCTCTAAGGTTATGACAGTTAATACTTTCATTATATAAAAGTATCCACAACGAAGGGCGTCTATGGCTTTGTTTCTTGACTACCATCTTGTAGGGCACACTTTTTTAAATGTTTTTTTTCATGGTTGATTTAGTCAACACCTATGGAATTCTGGATACTTATAATTCTAATTTAACAAAGTATAAAATAGTATTGTTGAAACAAAAATTCAATAGAATTAATATTTATACATAAAATGAAATGTTCATTAATTCTCTGAATTAGATAGTCTTTATGAAAGTTCTTACGCGAATTCTGATATTACATAAAAGAAAATATGAGTTTAAAGTTGAAGAGTTGGCTTGACCTCACCCATGAATTAGTCCATATTGAAACAACACCAACTTCAGAAATTTGTTTCACTTTAGTAATGCTAATTCTTCCACAATTTAAATAAAAAAATAAACAGTCTAGTTCTAGCACATACACTTAGCATTCCATTATGCTAGTCACACTTTACTTTACAACCATTAATTCACTTTAAAAATAATTTAAATTAAGAGCTTCACATATTTGGCTCCATGTTAGACCAACACCGAGGAAGAAGACCCAGTCTCCTATAGATAGTCTTCCAAAATAAAATTTAAAAATGTTCTACTCTTTATTTCCAAGTCCAAAGAGAAAACTAATATATAAAAACAAAAGATAAAATGTGGGCTATGGACTAAGGATAAAAATAAAATACAATGCAAGTTTAATATAAATATTGAAATATATCCCAATGAATGTGAACAATGTTTTCTTAAAGAATTAAATGCTTATTTATATCTGTCAAAATTGAAAAGCGCGCTAGTTTTGAGTTATTTTACATCTTGCCTTGCTTCTTCTTTTTTCTTATTTTACAATCACGAGACTCACTTGTTTGACAGATCTGCGCATGCGTTGAAATCAATCATGGCTGACGTTCATTATAAATAAGTCAACAAACTTCTTAAAAGGATAATTAATATGTTTAATAAAAGGTAAGTGTTCTTCTTTAAATCAAAATTTTTTATTTAAATTATTTAAAACAATGTTATACGTTGTTCTTTCCTTTTATTTTATTAAATGAATGTAAACAGTATTACTTGTCAGGTCGGCAATACAGCGGCCTAACTTTTAAGTGTTTAATTTCATATGAAAATAAATTGGAAACTATTCACAAAAAGTAGAAAATATAGAGAAATACATGGTAGGGTGGCAAATAACGTCATATTAATTAGGAAAAAATTTAATGTTTGTTTAATTTTTCCCCTGATTTTACAAAATGTTTCGTTTGAATCACATTTATTTTCAGAATAGTAATTGTTTTCAGCCCGGCACGGCCTAAAAATGTGCTACCGGCAGAATAGAAATATCAGATCAATGACTAACCCACCCTAATCTAACCTAACCCAGACTATCAACATTCCTTCATAATAGTAGTTCTGAAACAAGACCGATCAAAAAATAAACGTCATATACGTCCTCTTAATGATTTACAGTTGCTAGTATCAAGGTTTGACTTGCCGACGGGTGCGAACAATAAAGGTTTATTTTAGGCGGTGCTAACGCCTCCAATTTTTCAAATAGCGCAATCAACACTCCACCGTTTTGGCTGAGTATGGCCCTGAAATATGTTCCAATTGTGATGCGAGCCAATGTATCTCGGATTTACTTGATAATAACTTCCAAGTCAATCACTAAACCCTTTCGACAACATTAAATATAAACTAGCTTACGAATTAAAATTAAAATATGGAATTAGTGTAAATAATAAAAAATTTGGTTTAAAGAGAACAAAAGTGGATAGCTTATTATGAAATAACTAGAGTTTACCAAAGATATATCTCTTTGGTATTATTATAAAAATTAGATAATGCTATTCTATAGATGAATTCTAGATAGTTCACAGTTTTTATACATAAAATTAACTTTATTATTTTGGTAGCTTGTTTCAACACAAAATCGCAAATAGCGTTATTGTAGATAATATTTTAGACAAATGAGACTTATTTCTGTGTTGAAAACATACAGATTCTTTTGTTCCAACGTATCGTATATTATGTCGCAATCATATTTTTAATGATTTGTTAAAAATAAATACCGTTGCAATGAAAAAAATTACCGTACATAAGATTCATACTAAAAAGGAAGAGTCAGTTGAGATGGTAAAATACGAAACATCGGACAGAAATTCAAGTTTCAATCACATAAATGGGTAATAGCCTATATTATTATTATTATTATTATTTAGCACCGCGTCTTACTACCCGTTTGGGCTATACGCTTAAGTACTAATTACGCTAATGGATTATAAATCGGGAAGGTTGAATTTATAGGAAGTTAGCCCGCATTTGCGTGGAGAGTTAGTGGAAAACAGTTTAAGAAAAACCACCCCAGTCACCTGACCGTGATCCAATCTTTGATCTCCCCGTCCTCGGCAGTCTGGCTCAACACTAAACTAGCGCGTTAGCCAACTAGGCCACCGAGGCGGATAATGGGTAATATAACTAGTAGGCATATCTAACGTATTTGAACAGGCAGAAGTATACTATTTATCAAGGGCACTTATTCGAAGGGAAACAGCTTCACGGTGTAGTATTTAATACGAGTTTTAAAGCTTCAAGGCCAAGATTTTAGTTTCGTAGAGTATCGCAATAAATTCTATAAAAAAATTGCAACAAATAAATGTGGCAAGTCAATTATTTTTAACAATCATAAGTTTCGTAAATTTCTTGTCTTAAGCTTTGGAAATATTTCTTTGAGGTGTTCGAAGCAAAAGTGTAATGCAATGTCACAAAAAAAATTATAGTACAACTACTGAAATACTAACTGCTAGAAATAAGAATCACCACGGCATGGTTGATAACAGGCCGCTGCAAAAAGACTATTATTCAAAATGCGTGCCAAAGTGAAACAGATGAAAATATATGTGATTATTATCAGGATGACCACGTATAAAAATAGAAAGGAATTATTTACTATTTGTATACATGTTAGTCCTAATAACTACCTATTAAGGTGGAGTAGAAGGGGGCGCGAGAAAAGACCAGTGTTTTTGCAGTTTTTATAGCTAATATTTTCCCATTATAAACATATAACTTAAGTTTCTTAACATGATGACCACAACGGTTCTTGATTATCTGTTGAGGGTGTCCTAGAATTTAATGACAACTTTTTCTCTTCATTTAAAAAGTTTCCAATCTAATACCTCTATGCTCATTACAGATATTCAAAAACTGTTGATATCACCATGTGCAGAAAATTAAATTCTATGTTTCTACTGGAGAAATATTCTATTTATTTTGGTCAAATAAATGTTTGCTATAAAAACTACAAAAACACTGGCCTCTTCTCGCATCTCTTTCTACCCAAACTTATATATTAAATAGTTGCTTGGGCCGGATATGTAATATTAGTTTTAGTGTCTTAAGTTTCCGTTTTAAAATACGAGTTCTGATATAATATATATGTTTAGAAAGTAATATTAAACACCCCTTTAAATGAATCGATGGAAGCAAAGTAATAAACATCTCAGTTTCTTAACTAATGTGAAATATCCTTAAAATGAAAACTATTTCAGTGAAAGAACTATCACTCTCGTAAATATTACAAGGAAAGCTGAAGTATTTATGTAATTGTTAAGAGAAAACTGAGATTATTATTATTATTATTACTATTATCGGTTTATACTCAGAAAACAGAGATACTCCTAACGTTTAGTGAGAATTGAACGAAAGAGGAATGGTAAAAGAGTGTCGCTTTGAAACAGGTAGTGAAGTGGAAGATAACTTGGGAACCTTCATCTCCTCTGTGTGTGTGTGTGTGTGTGTGTGTGTGTACGTGTGTGAAAGAATGAAAGTAAGCTGAAGATAAAGTGTTTTGGCACTCGCATCTATTGTGGCTCCTGTGATGATTGAGAGTAAAAGACAGATTCACCTGCATCTGATAGACTTTTATTTGGCACATAGATGTATAAAGAAGATCCCCTCCCTTTTTTTTTGCAGAATAGGAAGAGCTGAAACAAAAACCAACCAGAATAGTTTTGGGAAGATATTGTAGGAATTAGTCGCACGCTCTGTAAGATTATTACTACACGTTACGTGAGAAATAGCTAAAGCTTACTTTAATTTCTAGGATTGGATTTTATCTCCAAGCTAGGTCAGTCACAGGTTTCCCTCCTCACGTTGTAAGTTATCATCCTCTATCCGGGTAGAATTTTTTTTATTAATCTTGTCCATAAAGGTTGGTTACAACACTTACATTATAAAACTCGTTGACTTTCCATTTTTTACAGACAATATTTTCCAATTACTCCTGACTATCTTCTTTTACAGTATTTCTTGGTAAATTACTATTTTTCCGTTGTTTACATTTACCCCATACTAGCTGCAAGGGCCCGTCGTTGCACGTGTAGAAAACTAATCACTATTATATTAAACATTACATACTGACAGTCAACAATTTTGGACGGTTTCTTAACATTTCAAACTGATATTTACACTTCAGACCTGTAGTATACCTATACGTAAAAATAAAAATGAATTGCAGATGTTTCTAAGTCTCTATATTTCTTAGCTCCACGCACCGGTATTCAGGCAGTCTAAGGAATCAAGATCACAATGTATAAATGTGAAAATAAACGCCCGAGGGGAACTTTTGACAATATACCAAATTAATAATATAGACTATCTTATTACGATGTTTAACTTGGTTTTAGATTTACCAGTACCAGTGATCACGTGACCTAATACATTGGGGTAGCAATATGTGTAAAAGTATAAACTAGGCTTATAAAAGGTTCGTAGGCACATACCAAGTTCCACCCATATATTTATTGGTTTTTTAGTCACACGAATTATTGGACATGATGTACAGATGAACTTAGAACCATCCGCACTGGTGTAAATGCGTTCTAACGCGTGACATTAAGAATCAGCTGCTTTCTAAATTGAGATTTCATTTGTTTTTCTAAATACATAGCTATCAATTAAAAGGTAAATAAAACAAATACAGATTGAACCTACTTCCTTATATGAAAGATTCAAATAAACCAAACTATAATTATTTCGCTTTATTTAAGTTTGAAATACTTCCTGCGGTTATTTTTGGAATTGACGATAGTAGGTTTTTCTCTTTGTTGATCAAATTAAATAGAAACTAAATTAATACAATAGTCAATAGTACATTATATTGCTATAGTGAGTGGTCAAGTGGTTTATAACGTCTCTCTTGTCATAGATGAAAGAATTAATGGAATAAGCCGGGGAAGAACAACCTCACTTTCCCTTTAGTACGTGTACCAATTCTCATCTTTCTAGATTTCTTTATTTTAGTGATCTAGTATTTACAGACACACAAATACACATCCCATTCTATTTACATGATAACTTAAACAAACTGCTTACAGCTTGGAAACTATTAGTTTTATAAATAATTATTTCAGACAAAAGTTTTTTCCTTGTATAGTCCTACAATTTTGAAACATTAGATTTTTTCTTATTTCAAAGAGTTGCGGAAGTAGACACATAACGTTGGAGATAAATCTCTGGTCGGATAAAAAATTACGGCTCTAAAGCCTCAATTTTATTTCACTATAGTCGTCGTGTTTTTTTTTATTCGCGGTATTTAAAGTGCACTTTCTGAACTGATTGATTATATCAGCACACCAGTATATTTATGAGCGAGCGTGAAAGGTATTTTCTCATACCTTCTATGGTTCTTTTAGATGCCACAATTAACATGTGACCACCGACTTTACTTTCTCTCCTAAGGAAGCAATGCTATGAATTTTTATCGCTCAAGACCAATCTGTTGACGCCAGCTAGGTTTGAATCCACGGACATCGGCTCCTAAGGTGAGAGCTTTATCCCAAGGCTACTGAGGTCGACGCCGTCTAGTATAATCTATATCTGGAAAACCTTAAAAGTTGGAAATCCGATAGATAAAACCCAAGTAAAATGCTAAAAATAGTGATTCTAGCCACCATCTTGGAACAAGCTAGCGGACGTCAATTTTAATTAGTCTATATTTTATCCATGCGTAAGTTAAGCACAATCGGTATAGTGGTTTTTGCATGAAGGAGTTACAGACACCAACTAATTTTATATAACTTATTAGTAGGATATAAGAAACAAGTCTAGCAGCTACTAAACATCAATATTTTTACTGATAAGCAGAGCTTAAATCTTGATGGCCTTAAAATTGCCAAAATATGACCTATAGAATGACGTTAAAAACTCTTAATAATGACTTTAAATTTACAAAAAATGACCTAAAGAATTTGTTTGCGTTTCCATAATATGATGTATTTATTAGAAGAATTAGGATGTACATTATACTCGTAAGAAAATATATCTCTCCTGGTCTGTCCATTTCCAGTTTTCCCTCGGTGTGGACTCGTATGGAATAGAATGGCAGGTATACAGTCCCAGGGAACCCTTTAGTTTAACATGGCTCAGTTTCCACAAAGGAGTGTTCGCAGATACTAGAACGTCACAAACATCTTTATAAAATGTTGAGGATTTTTCTTGATTTGTGAATGCTATTTATGCAAGTAATAATTGAGAGGTTTTCTTTTTATAGATATTCTGGATACCACGGACATGTTTGTTGCGACTGATATGCTGTTGAATGGTTAAACCTTTTATCTGATGCCATACACTTTCACTTCACATATTTAACAGAAAGGCAGAACAAATATCTCTCTGAATTCAATAGTAATTTGGCTCAAATGACTCATTTTGGATGGTTTGGTTTAAAGTATTCTAAATACACATAAGATCATTTCAAAAGAATAAATATAACTTGCACTTTATAAATGAAAACTATGCATCTTTTGACAGCTAAAATCATGTGTTCTACTTAACATTGGAATACAAATACCTGCTTTAAAAGTGATAGCTCCCCATCCCCCTGCAGCCCTTTCCATGCATGGTATTGTGAGTGACTCGCCAGGAATGTAAAAACAGTACAGAGTTCATTTGAACTCTAAACATTTCTCTCCACTCCACATGCAATCCCTTCCAACTTAGGTGAAGTGAAGGTATCACCAGGAATATGAATTTTATAAGCACTCAGGTAAAGGGGCACAAAGTTTTTTTGGACTCATATATTATCTTTTTCAGTCAACGAGTGTGTGGTAAAATATTTGATTTTTAAACATTCATGTTTTATCAAAGCACCGATAATTCATATACATAACCTTTTTAAAGTCATTTTCAGACAATTTTAAATTTTATTTAAAAAAAAATGCTTAAAAATGACTTATTAAACTAAAAAAGCAATACAAATGACCTAAAAAATCTAAAATGGCAAAACATGACCAAAAAATGACCTATAAAATATACATTTCTGCAACCAGGGGATCTTGAACTGAGTTTATGTACTAATGAGCATTGTCTCTGATGGACCAAAAAAAGATGACATGTAATCAAAATCCAGGCCCTGCTGATAAGCTATTTTCCTTGTATTAAATGTTTTAGATATTATTTGTGGTACTGTGTCAATGTTTTATTTAAAAAAAACACTTTAAAACCATTTTATTTTAGAGAATCTCATTTTAAGACAGTCCATATTATTAATACGCAAGGAACAATATATTTTACTTTTGTTTTCAGAGGAAAAATTGAAGTATTTATTTAATCAAGTATTTAAATTACTGAATTTTTCCTGATTTTTAATTGAATTCTCTAACATTGCCCTGCTTTCTCTGATATCAAAAAATTTCCTGAGTTTTTCAAGTTTAGCTGATAGCCCAGAACTGTGAAAATAATTTCAGTCACCTATCTCACACTCCAAAACTACCCTATCTTGGAAGTAATATGGTTCCATTTGAGGTAAAGTGGACTACGTGACTCGTTATTCGTATTTCTAAAGCTATGTTTACTATACCCTAGCTATGAGTCAAACATGGACCCCCCGGTTCAACTTCAATCGTGTCAGACAACTCTTTAAAGGGGGACTAGCCTTTTACAATCGTCTGGAGTTTACATTAGTTCAATTAGGCGGGGCATTAACAAGAACTGACTGAAATACTTCAGTATAGTAACAAGAAACCCTATTTAAAACACTAACTTGAGTAGCTACCTCAATACAGTAAATAACAGTTTTACAGTAGCTAGGGGTGACCTGGTGGTCTAGGGGTAAGGTGTCAGACTTCTATGCTGGCGGCCGGGGTTCAATCCCCGGTCCCGGCAAAGATTTATCTGATTACCAAACCCTTCCTTCACCTCTGACAAGACATCTTGTGAATGTGAGGAATGCCAGGTCTCCACTGTGGTTCGGATTCCACGTTAAACTGTAGGTCCTTCATTTCATCTCATAATCACCCTACCATTGCACATTAGCGTAAGTGCGTATAACCCGAACGGGTAGTAAGACGCGGTGCTAATAATAATAATAATAATAATAATAATACAGTAGCTAGTGGAGATACTTGAGTAACAAAATGAGATATTTTAAGACAACTAACATAACTATTTCAAGAACGTAGGTATTGGAATGATTTCATGGCATAAACTATCATAGCTTCTTCAAAACAGTAACTAACGAATATTTAAATCCATTAGTTAGTGAAACCACTTTATTTATAGCTTTTTATTATTTCTCTATAATGATGATAGTGCATTACTCACTTTACTGGGTTACATACATGGTTCTAGAACAAATACTTTTTTCTGTATGGTTGTGCCTGGCTATGTTATACGTTATTATTGTCCACGATATAACTTAAGCAAAATATGTATTGGAAAAAAATATCAATACTTTAATAATAATATATTCAAGTAGAAGAGAAAAGAGAACACCTTGTAGTTGAATAAGGCTTCATTTTTCTGTATTTCATAACAAAAAATTCCTCCTCTTTCGCAGAGGCTTTTGGACGGGACATTAAAAGCCAATTTGATTTTATACGCTGAGACTGTGTCATTCATAATTCAAGGTTCTGACTGGGCCCTGAGGGGGTAGAACTAATTGTAAATTCAGGAGGCCTTTGTGGGTATTCCATTGTGTGACTTGTGTCAACACGAAGCAATCAACCGGCTACAATCGTTCAAGGAGGCCATGTGTGTGTATGTGTGTGCGCCTCGCGAAACGTCCAACGAAGTCATTTTTTCTCTTTTATGTCTTCTTTGCAGCTTCTTTCTTTCTTTCCCTACAGAAATGAAACCCTTATTTTTACTTGTATTCGTCATTCGGTAAGTTCACAATAGGAGTTTAATGTAAACGTCAGCCATTGAAATAGAATGTGTTGTGATTTCACTTTGTGAACAGTATCAGGACTATTGATATATTATTCACTCCACCCACCCTTTATGTCTGCCTGAAATACCAAACGGACATTTTATTGGCATAGCAGTAAATTCGTTAAATAAAATGAAAATTAATCTTTTAATAATGCTATAAAATAACCATTACATTAGGTTGCTATGAAACTTTTGTTTTAATACGATGTATTCACGGAGGGGGTGGGGGAGGTACGCAAGCTAAGGTCAACATTTTTACCGTTTTTTTGGCCAAAATAAATAAAATATTACTTCAATAGATGAATTTACTATAATTTTCTATTTAGAGTAATCTCAAATATTTAACTAACTTAAAGACATTTGACCAGAACATATTTTAATCATAAAAAATGTCGTGGTCAAATTTTGCAATAGCCTTGGTATATGTTAAAACATTGTTAAGAATATTATGTGTAGAAAATTAATAATTAAAAGTATCTACTGAAATCATAAGCATATGTTTTAAGGGATAGGGATGAGGAGAGAGTTATCTAAAAGAAGTGCACCCACATATCATAGCGATAGCTACGTTATGGCACCGGACTGTGTTTCGCACACTGACATTTCCGTAAACGACAAAGAAGTTAAAGACGAGCTTAAATACTTTGACCCTTGGTACAACGCTTATTGCCTTTAAAAATACATCAAAATTATTATATCAAAGGGAAAATGATTAGTAGACATAATTTCAATGAGCATGAGGTGAGAATGGCTGGGATTGATCCCCGGCCTCATGGTTCAGTCTAGCGTACCATCGAACAACTAATCCAGTCGGTGGCAACCATCCAGATGACGTCTCGCGTTTCTCTCACGGCTATTTTGAAAGATGAGGCTGGACGTGAAAGTTCGCCTACTTGCTATCTATGTTGCCAATCTTTAATTTGGAACTTCGCCAACATTTGAGATTAGAAACTGGTTAAAAAGTTGTAATTTTCTTAGAAAGGCATTCTTAAAAAAATAAAAAAAATTGTAATCCCAAGAAGTATAGACTTTATACTTAGATCGATTGTGAGGTCTCCTGTGCTTAAAAACGTCAAAGCTTTTGACTTTAGCCGCTTCACCATCCTTAACTGAAATAATATGGTTTGAACCCCTGATTTGGACTAATTTAAATTCCCGCGTGGTGTGGTAAAAGACGAGCTGCAACTTATTCAGATATTCGATTTGTTTAGATTATTTTTAGATGGTTTTCTCAGGCATTCAACGCGAGATGCCATTGAACTTAAAGCTAGCTCTGAATCATTAGTGGCATATAAACTCTAAGATCATGGCTAGATAATTTTAACTTAAAAAGTTTCTCCAAGAGGTGGCTGGACAGCATCTGAAGCACACATTTTTGGCACGCTCACCCATAGCTGAGAACTCCTCGGAATATACTAATGATCTATACTAGGTATTGACAGTTCTACATGCACAGTTTAAAAAATAAATATAACCAAGAAAATACAAAACTAATGTCTTTAAACAACCACAAGAATATGGAGGAGAAAATTAGGGTTTTTATTTAATCAGTACGTTTAATAATGACTTAATTCAATTCAATGAATGAATTTATAAATATACTCGTATTAACTTAGATAAACAATGGGAAAATAATAATTAATCATCCCCAGTGTAGCCATCTGAGATTTGAATCTTGGAATCTTCATCAATAATGAAGAAAATTGACTTCAATAAAATATAGTCCAAACACATTTATTTGAGATATTAAAGGCGGTTATAAAAGCTCTGTCTACGAAAATGGATTTCTCTTTATATCATAATCAGAACTAAAGCGTATTCCATGTTAATATTTTTAAAGGAGGACATTAGTATCTATTGAGTTTTTCCAAAATTCCATTTGAATGCGATTTTATATTTTAAATTAAGTTTTAAAAGATTAATGAAGCTTATTAAAGTATAGTATGGTAAAACAAATTTTGAGTTTATAAAAAAAATTACTATAAACTTAAAGTAAATACAATATGATATTTTTTTTCAGATACACATAAAATTGTTTAAAAACTAAATGGAAGTAAAAAATAACAACAGTATAATTGATTTTAAAGTAAACACTTGTATTTTTTGCATTAGCGTTTCCTAATATCAATGTTTAAAAATGCTAATTAAAATTATATTTAGCTTATCATTTACAATATATAGATATTTATTTTGTTTTATTAAAGAATACATAATAATATTCATTGTCAATCGGATGATTGGCTTGAGTTCTTTGGTAAAATCGAGGTTCGCTGATTTTTTTTATGAGCAGGAGCACATTCAATATCACAGAAGATCTTGGTGGACGCTAATATATTTTTTCAACGTATTTTACAATAAAGTGAAATCAAAAGAAGGCTTAACTTTTAAAAGTTATTAATTAAATTACTTGATAATTAATTTTTATTAATAACCATGGGGTCATTGAGCTTTTATTACCCACCCCAAATTTTCAAGAAAAAGATTTGAGTTAAAATTGATTTCATAAGTCGTTCTAATCTCATTTATCTAAAGATCTATCATATTTTCCCACGCGTCAATTAGCGCTCAAAGTGATAATGTTGATCTATTTTTAAAGTCAGTGTGTTCTATCGTACCCGTAGTTGCGCGATTCGTATCTCTCTTGCAATATTTTCTAACACGTCATCCATGGATTTACTCAGCAGTTTATCTTTTATTCAAGTGATGTTGAACTCAGATCCACTATTTAATTGTTTCATAGAAGAAGATGCTGGCGATGAAACTTTATTAACGTTGTCCAAGAATCCAGGGAAAATACTGATGACACGTCTACAAAAAGATAACTTTTTGGTAGTCAACTCAAATTTCGTGAGTATTTCAAGTTTTTTTTGTTTGATGTAATTATTTCATATGTTCATGCTGATATAAAAACAGAAAGAGGAAGTCAAGTGTTGAGTATAATTATTTAAACGAATAAAAACTTTATGAAACGTTTATGCAAATGTAAATAAATTATGGTTATAATATATTTGCTTTAATATTTTTTTTAAATTTAGAACGAATGCTAAGCTCTATAAACACAAACAGCTGTTAGTCTTAGTCTTACTAATAATAAGTAAGTTACGGAAACGAAGTTGTTAATAAAACACAATGATTTTTATAGGCCCCCCCCCCCTCGCTCCGTCTTACTACCT